>JBAMJR010000379.1:0-160000 GCA_038501785.1 Myoxocephalus aenaeus
GTGTGTGTCGTCCATCGATGTGGGAATGCGAGCGCCCGTTTGCTTTCCGGGGCGAGCGTTTGCATGTGTGCACGTGTTCGTCAGTGGCATTAGTGTGTGTGTGTGTGTGTGTGTGCGCGCCGCAAATCGAATTGCTGTTATTGTGAGGTAATGTGAGTGGAAGGCATTCTAGGATACAACCTTGTCCTTTCCTCCTCTTAACGCTATCCGTCCCTCTGTGCCCTCTCTCTCTCTCTCTCTCTCTCTCTCTCTCCCTCTCTCTCCCATTTGTCTCGTCGTCTCCTCGCTGATGTTTCGAAGAAAGCCCTTCAAGGTTTTAATAATAATAATAATAAATTTCATTTTTAAACGCACTTCTCTTTCAGAAGCAACTCAATGCCACAGAGCCAATATATAGTAAAACATAATAAAAACAGTTAAAACATGGTTAAAGCAACCCCTAATAAAAAAGTTAAAAAAAGACAAATTAATAGCTGACAATGGATCAACACAAGGTAAAAAAAAAAAAAATGCCTTCCTGAATAAAAAGGTTTTGTTTGGCGGCCTCAGTGAAAGCCTTTCCCACCTTTGCCTTCCCACGTAGCTTTGAAGTAAAATCCGAGACACAGCCACAGCACAGCCCCTCCCCCAACATATAGAAACACTGGAGCGCATGGCATCAGTGGTTCTGCTGCTTGATCACCACTTACAACACACCTGGCAAACCCCGGCGTAGCGCACGTACTCCGTCGCTGCGGTGGATAAATAGCTTTTATCAGAACTTGATCACTTCGGTCCGAGAAGAGCTGCAGAATGGACTTATTTTAACCCTCATTAGAGTTACGCAGGGCTGAACAGGAAGCTAGCCGAGTTGGCCTGTGGAGGTTTTCTGGAGTGCACGCATTTCAGAGAAGAGAATGCTGCTCATCTTTTTAACCAAATTGTATATACCGGCCTATATCTTTTAAATATTTGGCCGGTTAATAATATTTTTGACAAAACTCGGAATATGTAATTATTTCTGCTCCACTCAGACTTTAAGTACGTACTAACACCTGCCAACACACGCAATATGAGTGCAGATGTAAGTGATTATTATTATCATCTGAACGTCAACACCACCAGTCACAAAACCCTGTCATCGTAAATCCACAGCAGCTCCTTTCCATGTGCAAAAGCCACGCCGCTGTGGACCGGTGAAACCAGTACACACAGTGTGACCAGTGATGGACTTTCTCTCCAGTTCTTTCTCCCTCGGCTGCTTTGGTAGCACTGAAGGCCTTTGCAGGGAATGGATGATTATCACGTCCCTGGATTTAGCTGCTTTGGCTCTGTGATTAACCTCTGGTGGGCTGTTTCATTGAGGTGTGCTTCAGAGAGAGAGGTGATTGGGCCCTGGGTGTAGATCTAATGGAGCCAAAGGGATGATTACACTGAAAAGGTCAGATTTGTCTCCAGTTCCTGCAATTAACACACCAGAGGAAGATAGAAAAAAAGGGGGGACGGTGGAGAGGAGAAGGAGGAGAGACGTTGAGACAGAGAACTGGGGTAATTTACATTAACACTTGGAGGTCAATTTCTTAATTTTTCTTGATTTTACATACTTTTTAAATTCCCCTTTTTAAAGTCACTAGCATATGATACAAAATCATGTGTTGTATATCAAAAAATACAGAACAATCTCAGCTATCTATACAAGTGTAAATATGAAAATATGACTAAAGCTGAAAAATTGAATCTTGATTTTGGAAATGTCTCATATTTGTTGTGAAAACATAACTTTACTCAGGTGGGATAGCGGTTTTGGTGATGGAAATTGGTTTACCAAAAGCAGTGGAATATATGAATAAAATGGTAGACACATGTAATTTAATGTCTAAAACCAAATTTATTATTATATGGTGGGGATGATGAGCTGTGGCTGGCTTTGTGGCCTGCTAGGTGATGTGTTCAGGCAGGCAGACGGAGAGGGAGGCTGCTGCAGCAATGCTACATGTTGTCCTCTGGACCCTCACAGCTCTGAATCCACTCTGTAAAATACATTAATACAGTCAGTATGAGTTCAATGTAAGAAAGTTAACGTGATAGAGACAACAGTTGATTATGCACCGTTCAGTCATAGACACGGAAGGGAACAGCCAACACGGCACTATTTACTGACGAGCTAACCGCTACGAAGCTCTCGTCAACACACAAGTTATGTTATTTACGGTCTTACAAACATATAATGAAGGTCCAGCACTACTGGTCGTACTATGTTCACTGTAACAAGTTAACGTGATAGATTCAACAATTGATTATGCCCCGTTCAGTCATATATACGGAAGATAACAGCCAACACGGCACTGTGTACTGACGTGCTAACCGCTACGTAGCTCTCGTCAACACACACATGTTATTTACTGTCTTACAAACACATAATGGAGGTCCAGCACTACTGGTCGTACTATGTTCACTGTAACAAGTTAACGTGATAGATTCAACAATTGATTACTCACCGTTCAGTCTCACAGAAACGCTGTGGCCAGCTATCTGGCCCGTTAGCTCCGTCTAGCTCCTGTTAGCGAATCCTTCAGCTCTGAAGCTGCGCCGTCAGTCCCCTCCAATATAGCTCTGCTCAGGACTCTTTGCTTGGCACCTTCTGACTCACAGTGAAGCTTTGCACGCCTCATACATGTCCATGTTTAGATGCTCAGATGCGGAAGTGGAAACCATATCCGCCAGATTTTTAACCATATTTATGTGACGTATTATTGTGATGATTATAATTTTATTAAACATTTAGACACCTGGTTTAACGCTTCGACGCGGGCGCCGACCTCAGAGGGTTAACAAGTGTCACAGAGATGGGAGGAGATCAGAGAGAGAGGTCAACAGGAGTCAACATGTTTGTGGACTTCTTTTGGTGGATTTATCGTTTACACCACAGACACTCGATTACTTATTGGCGAAGCCCGTATTACCGTTCTTATTATTTCCCCTCAACCTTAATTCTTCCATTTGCCACAATGATCCAATTTCCCTCCTTGGATTAATTATTAAAAAAGCCTCAATAATGATCTGTTTTCTCAACATTTCTTCAGTTTAGGTCATTATAATCAATCGGGGCCTGAAACTGGTGTGTGATGGAAGCGCTACTGTATTATACCAGCGAGTCTGGGATTAATAAAACAAGCTCCAGACAGAAACACAACCTTTTCCTGTGCAGTTAATATCGCTGTTACACCCGCCCAAGTTATTGTTGCGTTTCCGTGTACCCACGTACAGCACGTACATTCAGGTCTGGCGAAAACGGTCCCTTCAGATGTAAAAGACGCACGTAAATATGATACAATAGATAGAAATCATTTTCTAACACTTTCCAAGCGGATGCAAAGTGCCTCTCGGAGATCAGTACGACGACAGCGACCCGTGACGGCTTGTGTTGCCGCTAAGCGCGTGTGAGGATGCGTGACACGTTTTGCGAGTTTTACAGAGTGTTCTTGAAGTCGTTATTCCTTCAAAAACGGGATGCGTTTGTACCCGAGATCCCAGCCTGTGCACACTTTTTTTTTTTTTGGGGGGGGGGGGAGGCTGCTCTCGTAATGACAACCTTTATTTAGCTCGTCCTTTTTAATCACGGATGAGAGAAAAAAGATATACATATTTTTCCCCCTGTACTTCTGCGCCTCTTTAGTGGATTGTGACGGATCGCGTTAGGAGTGACACCACTCCGCTGAAGATTACAACGGCTCCGACAGGCGCCGTTTTTTCCGTCAGTGACTGAAACGAGAATAAATTGGGCTGGATGGAAGCGAGTTGAACTTCAAACCACCGAGTTGCACTTCAAGAGCTCCCCCCCTTTCAAACCCTCTGCACAAAGTCATCATTGACATTGTGTTTAGTCTGCGCATGAAGGATGTCTGAGTCGGTTTCTCTTTGTCGAGGGCTGCTCTTAAGGGGAAGGCTGGCGCGGCGGTTAAATGGGACTCGTTACGAGGCCGCTTCTCCCGCTTTGTGTTGCGACTTCAGTAAGGTGGGAAACCGAAAGACAGGAAGGTCAAACGGGGTCAGAAAGAGGTCGCTTGAGATCCACGTGATGTGCTGGAAGGAGGGTGCCCTGGTGGGGAATTAAGGTGCTGACCTTAAATCAGGTTCGAGTCCGGCTGGAAATGTTTTTGTCAGCTCTTTAATGCAAAATCTCTGATCAGGGTTTATAATTTGCAAACTTTTAATCATCATTAATAATAATAAAAAGAAAAACATCAATAAAACCCTGCGTCTCCTGCTGTATCACGACTGTGTTATTGCTCTACGCAGAGTTTCCCCACAGTGTTTTATAGCTACGGTATCCCGACCGGCTCGCCTGGAAAAAAAACAAAAAACACTACCCCCGCTAACATAAAAAATGATTACACTTATTACACTTATGAAATAAAACCGTAATCGCTGGGCGGGGGGGGAAGACAAGAAGACTACTCTGCTTTACGCCCCTCATTTGAACCCTCCGCTCCGCAGAGTAGCGTCAGACTCGCGCTTTTTTGTTGTTGTTGTTGTTGTTGTTGTTGTGCATCATTTGCCCGCTCGCCTGGCGAGATGTTGTGTGGACAGGTGTGGACAGGTGTGGACAGGTGTGGCGCCGCACAGCCGAGGGACATGTGTTGTCTTCCCACCCCGTCCTGACAGCGACTAGCTCATTATTTCCTCCCTGTTCATCTTGGAGCGGGTTACAATTCCTTTCTTGTGCGCGCACACACACACACACACACACACACACACAAACACACACAAAGGGAGCTTTAGACCACTTGACCTTGGTTGCCATGACAGCGGCAGTTAAGGCTGCGCCGAGGTGTCAGTGTGTCTCTTTGACGAGTCCCGCAGGCCCGCCGACACCGCCGGCACACCCGCCCGTGTGTGTGTGTGTTTGTGTGTAATGATGATTAATACCTTTTTGTTTTGAAAGCCAACAGAGAGCTGTTGTGTGTGTGTGTGTGTGTGTGTGTGTGTGTGTGTGTGTGTGTGTGTGTGTGTCAGTGAGCACGTGCTCTCCTCCGTCTGGCTGCGCCTGTGTGCTTCGGGTGCATCGGTAGTTTCCAGTAGCTGTCGCCGCCCTGATGGTTGTTTCTGGTTTTGACACCGTGTCCCTCGTCCCCGCTGCTCATCAACCTTTTCCTGGGCTCTTTTTTTGTTGTTGTTGCTTTTAAATAATGTTTTGAGAGGTGGTGACTTCGTCTTTACCGAACATCAATTAGGGTGACACTCTGAACTTCCACTAATTAGTTGTTTATCCGCCAACCTTTCAGCACCTGTAGGAGCGTCTCATTAATATGTTCGAGTGGAATTAGTCGGCATGACACATGCAAATGACTTTGGAAAGAGTTTGGGACTTCTTTCGGTTGATTAAATGTTTACACCGCCTGTATTACCTCTCTTATTATTTCACAATTTACTTAAAACGGTATTTGATTGGAAAATAAATCGTTTTTTTTTGGGTAAATAATCATAAAAAGAAAGATTACTTTGCATGCCTTTAATCGGCCTTCTCTGTCATTCTGAATTTCCTCTCGTATTGTGAGAGACTGTACCGACGCACACATTGCTGGACTGCTGGAAATTACTCGTGCACTTATAAGAAACGAGCGTTTGTTGCGTGTTCTGAAAAGCTAAAATCCCCCCTCCTTTGGGGCTTTAGCTTAGTTTTGGTTACGAAGTCTGATTGTGAATCGCCGGCTTTGATACAGACTTCAAATCAGGGAAGTTGTCATGGTCATGTTTACACGAGGCAACATGGAACAAAGATTCCCAGTGGACAAACAGTCAGGGCGGAAACACACATCCGCCCAGCATGTGCGCCTATGAATATTTATATAATCTGTTTGCATCAACATTTAACCAACATCTCTCTCTTTCTCTCTCTGTCTTTTGTTTCTTCTTCTATGTTTCTGCTGACGTTGCTGCGTCAAATCCAGGTAAGAAAACCACTCTTTCTTTTAGACTCTACGCTCATTATACCCCCCTCCCTCTCTTTTATTTAGGTTGTTTCCCTCAAAACTGGGCTTTGATCATTCCGGTGATTTCTGGCGCTTTGCACAAAGAGATGCTTAAATGTGTCTACAATCAAACGTAGCAAACAGAGAAGTCTCGCTCCAAAGGATGTTTGAGAAACATTTTGCTGTTGCTATGGAACTCGGGAACTCGGCCCACTTTCCTTCCTCTTTTTTTTATGTCTTTTACTCCCTTTCCTTTTTTTTACGTGCTCTTTTTACTCTCTGATCTGATAGGGTTCATATTGAATACCTCACTTATGTTTATTAGCTCCACACGAAGAACAGTTTTAGTAGCTCTTGGACGCCATCCACTCTTCTCTCCCAGCTTTGGCTTGACATCTCTTCCTCCTCTCTTCCTCCTCTCTTCCTCCTCCTCTCTGGCCTTAGTTGGCTCACTCTGAGTCAGTCGGGTCGTGCTCTGTTTTAGTCGGGATGCGGCTCCTGTTGCCCGTGTGCAGCCTGAACCAACTGCGGCCGCCCTGCGCCATCCCAGCATCAGTCAGTAGCATTGGCAAGAGACAAGATGGAGACTTTTTTTGAGTGTTTGTGCCAGAATTCTTGGGTTTAGCATGGGGCGTTTTGCTGGCAGTCAGTACTGGGTCGTGGTGGAGTAGCGTTCTGGCACCAGTGAGGTCCGGTTACCCAGAGCGCACTACACCTTAGGCGGTAATGCGATTAGGGGGGCAGGGATGGGATTTGTTCAGCGAGCGTAGAGCGGGACATCAAACACACAAAAAAGATAGGATTATCAGAGGATGAAGGCGGGGGTAAATAAAAAAAAGAGCCCATATCCCTGCGTGTCGTTTAGCCGGAGTAAAGAGTGGCAGGGATGATGACGCAGAGGCTCGGCGTGAGGTCACTTCCTGTCGTTCTCTCACTCATGAGGGCCCTTATACTTTCTCTCTCGCTCGCTCTTCCGCTGTGGAAGAATCCCATTCGGGCAGTGTCAGTACCGTCAAAACTCCCCGTCAAGCCTGTATGTGATCCCACTCAACTGTGGGTCAACTTTACGACGGCGCGCCTCCAGAGCAAGCGAAGGGAAACCCAAATATCACCCAAATAGTGATGCAACGCGCGGGGCATCCTCTTCGTTTTCCTTTCGTGTTTGGACACGCAGACAAACAGTTTAGTGTAATTTGAAGCTGCAAGAAACGTGACAGCCCAACTTTGGGTCTATTGGTGTTGAATACCAGTGAGCGACTGCGGTCACAACTGTGCAAGATGCGGCCACATGAGCTAACAGGGGTGTAGTTGAGGTCAAATGAAGGACGAGTTCGAAGGTGAGTGTGGTTCCATCAAGACACCACAGCCGGTGTGATCTCATCGCAAAATTGTCTCCAGTCGTTGATGTTTCCGAACAAGCGGCAACTTCCAGGTCAGAAAAGTAAAGCCAATGCGGAAAAGTCGTATACTTTCATTATTTCTACTGGCCAGCAGGGGGCGACTCCTCTGGTTGTTAAAGATAAGTCAGATTGTATAGAAGTCTATGAGAAAATGACTCTTCTTCTCTCTTGATTTATTCCCTCAGTGAACATTGTAAACATGAGTTTATGGTCTCAATCGCTAGTTTCTTCTTCAATTCTGCGTGACGTTCATTTAGTAATTTATGGTTGTTGTTTGTAACAGTTTTGGTCGTCTAAAAAGCGTCTTATTCATAGGTCGGTTGTATTTAACTCCACCCGCACAAAATCGCTTCAGGTTGCAAAAAAAGCCAAGATGGCGGCGGCCAAAATTCCAAACGCGAGGCTTCGAAACGGCCGTCCACAAACCAATGGATCCCGTCACGCTGACTTCATTTCTGATATAAAGTCGATGGTTTCTGGCGTGCAGGAAGTCCACCATCATGTAACCATCACACACACAGCCTCGAAGCCTCATCTCGGGCGACCTCAGTTCACTGTGTTGCCGTGACTCCCCTACTCCTTCACACAAAGTGACCCTTGTAAAAATGATTGCTGAGATGGCATCAGGAGTTGGTTTGATCTAAAGGCTCAGCGCCGACCGTTTCCGATGCAATCAAAAGAGATGAGGATTGTGTATTGTGGTTTTTAAAGGCCGGATGGAGGAACAGTCTTCTCTCCTCTGTCTCAGCTGTACTGTCAGACTAGTGTTGTCGATATCAGGCTTCCATTGTATCTCTCTGGAAAATTGTTCGGACTTCCTCTTTCACACGGAACTGCGAGTATTTTAGTTTTTAGTATTGTTTTCGAGAAACATTATATTTTGCGTCCTGTCAGAAAGGTGTATTTCTTATTAAACATTTCAATCTGATATATATATTAAAAGCTGCACCGGGCTAAAGCATGTGTGGTCTCAAAAACTGCTTGTCTGATTTCAAACTCATTTTGGATACAGGTACTGTCACCATCTTTATCTTCCATGTTCAACATGCAAAGAAAACATAATAGCATTGTTTCTCAAACAAAGGAAGTCAAGAGAATGCAGAACCATCATCAGGTTGGTTGCTGAGCCCCTCCATCTTTTCCATTACTATTTTAGTAGTCATTTAAATTAAATAAAAAGAAGTGATGAAACATGATTGGATGCCCCTCAGTTTTTTCTTTATTTCCCACTCTGTATTAAGTTGCATTCAGAAAAAACTGAAAGCATTTTTTCCGCTATGAACATTTGCCTGGATTTGTGTATTAGCCTCAAATAACCAACAGAGGCAACAAACAGATAGCTAGTAGTTCTGAGATTTCTTTTCTGTTATTTTCCTCCAGATTATTTCCCGTTTCTCTTGTCAGACGGCAGCATGAGCCGATTGTTTCACTTTCAGTCTGAGCACACCTTTTGTCTCACACTTTGTGCGCCTGTTGTCTTTGCCTTTTGAATGACCTTGTAATCTGATTTAGTTCATTTTGCGATGGGTGGGAAAAAAGACGCATTGGGCAAGAGCTTAAGTTCTCTGTGATGTGTGTTCGCTCTCAGTTCGCATTCCAACCATAACAATCTGAATCATCAGTTAAAAGCCTGCTTTTGGCGTCTGTTTCCAAAAAAGATCTTGTTTTTTACCAAGAAATGTGGCGAGGAGGAGAAGCTCGGCTCTTGTAAAACTCCGCAACTCCACCATCAGCATGGGAAAGTATGTGCGGTCTGGGGCAGTGCTGTTCCATAGTGTGTGTGTGTGTGTGTGTGTGTGTGTGTGTGTGTGTGTGTGTGTGTGTGTGTGTGTGTGTGTGTGTGTGTGTGTGTGTGCGTGTACTTTGAGCCGTACCTCCATGAGGTTAGAGTACCATGGTTTCTCACGCCGGTCAGAGGAGCTCGTTAAAACAGTCAATGAGAGGTTGATGTCATTCACCAGACCGCAGCCGGGGCTATTTGTGAGTCCGTTAACGAAAGACCGGCTGGGTGGACGGGTGAACTCGGTTTGGGGTTTCACGGGGAAGTCGCTCGGATCGTCGAGCTGCAGACAGATCCAGTTGACCTGCTCAAACCTGCCCTCTCTTCCCATCTTGTTCTGATGTGTGTGTGTGTGTGTGTGTGTGTGTGTCCCCTCTCCAAGTCTGGCCAAAGGAAACATCTCGGCAGCCATTAAAGTGAGCTGGGGCTCTTTATGAGTGGCTGTAATGTTTTTAGCGAGCCGTTATTACGCAGTGTCCCGTTTCAGTCTCTCCGCTGATGTATGCTCTAAAAACCTGCTCCGCACCGGCCTTATTGATGTGGCCTCAACGCTCGTAGCATGAGACAGGCGAGCTCAATCTTTCCTTCCCTTTCTTTCTTTCTCAGAGTCCGCTTCTCTTTTTCCTGTCCCTAAAACATTTCCTCTCACTTCGTTCATTCTTTCTGTGGGTCGGATTTTTCTCACTTTTATTGTTCCATCCCTCTTTTCCAGCTCCATCCTGACAGTTTTCGGCGCCGTCGCATCTCGCAGCTAAAAAATCTCTGTTTTTGTACGATGCGCGCGCGTGTGCACGCATACGAAATCGGCAAATTCTTCACTATCAGTATCTCGAGGGGCATATGATGGTATGGAAATGTGTTCAGCACGGGCCCTAATAGTTCCGCGGTAATCGTAGACTCTGGAATAAAAAACACACACACACACACACACAAAAAAGAAAACGGGAGAGTGAAGTGGAGGAAGATGGGAGAGACAGGGAAGAAAGAGGGAGAAGAAGAATGCAGAAAACTGCATCACAAATGGCATAATGCCCAGCATTTTGATGCGGGGGCAGATCCATAATTCATGGAGCTAATGAAAGCTAGGAGGGAGCCAATGAGTGTGGAGGAGACCATGCTGATCAGATGGGAGGAAATAGCATTACCATACAGATAGAGTTAATGTGCTTCCTGTGCCACACCCCCTTCTCCTTGCCTCTCCTCACCTCTTCTCTCCTCCTCTCCACTCCTCTTCTCTATTCTCCTCGCCTCTTCTCTCAAATCCTTCTACATGCGTCCTCTCCTCTCACCTTGACTCCTTTTATATCTCCTCTCTCCTCAACTCCTATTTTATCTCCTGACCTGGCCTCTTCTCTCCTTTCTTCTATTCCCCTCTTCTCTCATTTCCTCTCCACCTCTTCTCCCCTCAACGCCTTCTATATTTGTCTTCCCCTCCTTTT
Organism: Myoxocephalus aenaeus; assembly: GCA_038501785.1. Taxonomy (NCBI): domain Eukaryota; kingdom Metazoa; phylum Chordata; class Actinopteri; order Perciformes; family Cottidae; genus Myoxocephalus; species Myoxocephalus aenaeus. The sequence goes on from JBAMJR010000379.1 coordinate 10,571, forward strand.
TATATCTCCTCTCCCCTCAACTCTTATATCTCCTCCCCTCTCCTCTCCTCCAGTGCCAGCAGCTCCTATTGCATTGCCTCCGCAGGCCCCAGTTAGCCTTGGCGTCTCAACACAGAGTAGAGACTGAATGATTTGCTCCTGCTCTGTTAAAAAGAGCTGATATTGGCAAGCAAGGATGTTGAAAGAACGCCCGCCATCCGCAGGAGACTGGAAAAGAGGAAGAGAGTGTGTGTGTGTGTGTGTGTGTGTGAGTGTTCGGGTTCGCAGGTGTGTATTTGTTGCTCTGGCTGTGTCCTTGTGTAAAAGTATGTACATGTGTGTTCCTGTGGTCAGCGACTGGGACAGACATGGGGCCCCAGCAGGTAACTGGGCCCAGGCTTCTGTGAGTCATTTGGCTTTGTAGACAGATGTGTGGCTGCAGGCCCTTTTTGTGGCCGTGTCAGAAGCTCAGCCAGAGTCGGGGTTTTTTTTTTCGCTGCAGAGAGAAGGGACACGAGAGCTCGGATTTTACTTTTTACTTTTAATTTATTATTTCTTGCAGTACTGGGAAAGATAGCGTGGTTAGAGACTGAGAAGACGGCAGGACAAGGATGGCTGAGAGAGCTGGATTCTGAGTCGCGAACCGTCCGTCCCAGAGCGCACAGTGTGGTTCACGGCACCCACCGTTGGTGTAAACTGTTTGTACATTAATGCTATCTTCAAAGTAAGGTTCACAAGGCAGCTGAGCGGCAAAGCCTGCACTCTGCTGTTCTACAGATAAGGCCGCTTTTGAGTTGGCAAAGTGTCGAAGGGAGAAAGTTATTTCAAAGAGAGGATACTACAGGTGTTTAGGCCCTCCGTATCCGAGTGTGAAGTAGGAAAAAGGCCCGGCCGGCACTTAAAGACTTGGCCTTCCTTTTTCCACAGATGCACTTTCCAACACAGAGAGAGCAAAAGTGTCACCCAAGGGCACATCCGCCGAGAAGAGAGGCAGTCGGCGTTGTGGTTATCATTCCTTTTGATGAAGCCACAGAAGGCTAAAGGGCCTGTAGTTGAATAAGCTGCCCTCTCCCGCCTTTTGTCTGTTCAGACTTGTGATGGTCAAAGACCCCGAGACTTCTGACTTCAAACCGCCTGCATTTCAAAAGGTCCATTCAGGCAGTCGCTCCATCAGTCTGTCAGTCAGTCCATCACTTAGTCGATAGAATGATTCTCCCCGTCTCTCTGAGGTCCTTATGCCCATTGGTTATCTCTCCAGGCTTCCTCATACATGCATTCATGAGCTCAGCCCCTTCTCTCCAGGGAGGGGTCTGATTGGATTGTCAGATCGCAGTTTTCCTCGATAACTGCTCATCATCCACATTTCACTCAAACGGAGACTCCCAAAGCGATTAAGAGCCGTCCGGCATCCATCGCCTTCAGCGCGCCTGTCCGGCAAGGGACGGCGGGGAGGTTCGCGGATTGCGTGGATCTTCGCATGCGATGGGGGGGGGGTCCTTTGCGCGCACAGGTGTGTTTACGTACGGAATAAAATGTGTGTTGTGAAAGACCCCGTGGCCCGTTTCGCGGGAGCCAATCTTAGTAATGAAAGGAGTGAGGAGGGGATAGGGACTGCGTTGGTGGGAGGCAGTGGGAGAGCGAGAAGGAGCACTGTGTCCAAATTATAATACAAATCATATCGAGTCAATCATAAAAGCAGTCGAGATTTACTAGTTTCATTTCACTTCCCGAGATTCTTCAGTTTAATAGGGCAGCTGGGAGAAGAGAGCGGGATTGCATGGGTGAAATGGGGAGTGCATGCATATGAGTGTGTGTGTGCGTGTGCGTGCAATCTATGAATAACCCTCCACAAGCCATCTCAACCACTGGCTCACAGCCCCCTAGCTGGAGATAGAGCAGTAACGTGTTATAGGCATCTATTATTGAAGAAGCTGAGCTGGTAGGAAGGCTACCAAACCCCTGTCCAACTGTAAACACTGAGAGAGAGAGAGAGAGAGAGAGAGAGTGAGAGAGGGAGAGAGAGAGACGCCCCTGCAGATGCTTGTCCCTTTAAAGAATACGAGATTTCAAGATTAAAACAACACCATACACCATATTCTAGCGCTCATGAGTTTGTCTACTCGCCTTTTATGTGCAATGTTCTTCCCGTGTATTCATTTCACGAGTGTTTTGGCTCGTTAATAACTTGTTTTTCATCATTTCTGTTGCTTGGTTTCAAAGAATACATCTCTTAAAACCTCACAAATCACACAGGGTCTATCAATAGTTGCGTTTTCTAATCACATATTGTTGTGCCCGTTTTGAAGTATTGCATTAAAAAGCTGGATGGAAACGGTCAAATGCGATACAACTTAAAGTTGTGGAAAAAGTTTTTGTACTCGCTCAAGTTTTTCTTTTTCCTTAACGTAGGCGTTGATGCACTAAAAAAAGGGATGTGGATACATCTTTGCCGAATAAAATCGTAGCTAACATGTATAACTTATACAACCTATTGGCTGTTTTTGCTGGCTGTGTCTTCTCGGGAGATTCCCACAATGTGCAAATGCTGGTCTTTGTCTCCAGACGTCATGAATCATGAAAGAACAATTCAAACTTACCCAATAGAAACACATTTTCTGAAGACCTTTCTCCATTTTTCTCTATTTTTAGCCGACCTGTTTTGTTTCAGGTTCCCAACCTCTACTTCTTCCACTCTGTCTACTGGCGGATAACAGCCATGAGGCCTAGAGCAGCAACCTCTGACGTAACTCTGATGGAGCCAAGTTTATTCACCCCAAACCAGTTGATGGAAAAGCGGCTAATTCGCATGTCTTTCTCTTTTTAAACAATATTTCAACAATTTGCTTAAAATTCGCTTGACATTTTACTGGAAACAATGCGAGAGACTCAAATTTCCAAGTTGCGTAAGTCTGAAACAAACCAGTCTCACCACAAGATCCATTTAAAATGCAGCTCGGGGGCCTTTGATCGATCCCATGATCTTCCCCCGCAGACGGGGTTTTTGCTTCATGGAAATGTGGAACCTCTGCAATCTGTAGTCCCATGACAACTGGGCAATCTGCTGAGGAAGCAGCTACTCAGTGGACCTTGTGATGAGATTGTTTTGTCAACAACGGTTTTCTTAACTGGGCATTGAAAGTGTTGCTCCAATGAAATGTCTGATGGCGTTACAGGAAACTCTTTGAGTCTGCGCGAAGGGAAACACAAACACTTTCAAATCTGTGTTCTCTGACTGTAGTAGCGCATCGAGACAGTAGGTTTTAATTTTTAATAAACAATACAATCAAAATAAGGTAGTGGGGGCATTTCGCTGACTTCAGAAAACTTCAGAAAATGTATTTCAAGTATTTTGGCGTCTGGGGTGTTTGTCTTCTCTTCTTAAGAAACAATACTTGAATCAAACATACCCGGTAAGTGTTTAAAACAGGGTTTGCTTTCTTTGGAGAACCTGGAACGCTTTGTTCCAAGCAGGGTTACCTTTCATATCACGCAGCAGTCTAATTTGTGCTCGGGTCACGTTCACCACCAGAACAGATTCAAAGGACTAATCTGTCTGTGTAGCAGAGTATTTATGTTTGTGTTCGCTCATCCATGGCCGCCTCTTTTTCCTATCTTATCGCTCTCGATCACCGCGTTGCGATTGTGTATGTGTGCATGTATACACGTCGGCGCGTCTGCCGTTTGGACATTGAGACGTTCATTGTTAAGCTGTCAGAGTTGTCTGAGCGGGCAGAGATGGACATCAGTCTATGTGGCAAGCCAACGATCCAACTGTCATACCGCTCCGGTGACGTCCCTACTCCATCATGCTGCCATGGAGGGAAGTGGTAAAAGAAGGAGTGGGCGGATAAAGTTATAAGGAGGGGGGGGGGGGGAGGGGGCTAGCATGATGAGATCATTTGTTCAACTTAAATATAGGGCTGCTCTTTGTAGCTTTTACTGAAACACGTCACACTGGCGGAGCAGTGGAGTCGGAAGTTAAAAGTAGGCCTAGCATGATTGACGACAGGTCATTTGTTCAACTTGAATATAGGGCTGCTATTTGTAGCTTTTACTGAAACATGTCATACTATAGATGTATGATTACATGATGTATGGCCAATTACATAAAAATAATGAAACTAGTTTTGCCAAGCAACGGGCTGCTCTTCATTGCTAAGCAACGATAACACTGCAATCCTTATACATATGATCTTATCAGAGTATTGCTTGCCGAATGGCCGGTGTGATTTGTTCCAAGCGTGGGTGCAATTTAAATTTTACAAGTGTTTGCAAGTTGATTTACAGAAAAGCAACTGTGAAGGTCCATCACATGTGGCTCATGTGGCGAAAAAGCCTCCCCGGGCTTCCTCACTCTGCACATACATGCATTCTTAGAAATAAAGGTGCTAATTAGAACCACAGAGGGGTTTTAGTTACTTGTAGAAACTTTTTTCCACATTGAACCCTTCCGGAACCCAACATAAGCGGTTAGAACCATCTGTGAAAGATTACACCCAGAACTCCCTACGATAGGTTCTACAGAGAACCGTTCTATGGTAACATGGTCCAACCAGGAACCATTTCTGGAGGTTCTATCAGCACCGTGCCACCCTTCAAGGCTGCCCACAAGAACCCACACAGAGGGTTCTACTGAGAAGCCTTTTAAATTCCAGGGGTTTTATCGAGTAGCCTCAACGGCCGGAGTGGATGTGCTGCAGCGCGATCTACAACAATCACGGTCCACAATCACAATTTGTGTGTGTTTGTTTCGGGTTGTGGGCGTTCCTTTTTAACCCACATTTTTTCAACAATCCTTTGTCCAAAACAGTTTTTTTGGGGGGGGGGGGGATATCATGGATTTTATCGCACTCTAATTTCATCTAACAAAGAACCCTTGAAATCCCCCCTTTTTTTTTTTAAAAGGGCTCGTCAGTAACCAATGGTTCTTGGTAGAATCACAGCCCATCCTCTAGAACCCGTGGAGAACCCTTATTTCTCAGAGTGGGCCCAAAGAGCATGCACACGCAAGTCTTTCTTCAGCTGAGCCGGTTGACAGCAAGCGTTTCCATGGCTTCTGCTGTCTGAGATGGCTGACTTCCTGTTTGCTTCCCGCTCAAATGAATGGGAAAGAATCATTTAATCAAACAGCTGTTATGGACTTTACAGATGTTATTGGACCAAGTTGATCGTACTTTGGATCAAATAATACAGAGTCATTTAAAAATGAATAAAAAAACATGAATTCATTTTTTCAAAGGGTATGGGAGAAATGCTTTTGGGGCCAGTGTGCGTCACACAATGAAAGTGGAAGTTTCAACAACTGTTGCGTCCACCACGCCAAAATCTCATTAGCTACATCACAAGTGCTTACGATCAAACGCATCCTCGATGTGCTTGGCACCTTCATCTGTTCTGATCTGCAGGATGCTGAAACTACATTTACACACTTGGCACCGATTCATCAGCCACCTGCTCTATCAGCCCCGGGGGGTTATCAATTATCATCCTCACAGTCACTTCTTTCCCACTCCCCTCACACGGCACAGGTAGAGGCGGGTGTGTGTGTGTGTGTGTGTGTGTGTGTGTGTGTGTGTGTGTGTGTGTGTGTGTGTGTGTGTGTGTGTGTGAGATAAAGGCTAATAAGAGCCTACAGGTGTAGGAATATCCTATATTGTAGAACTCCGACGAACCAAATGGCACTCTGACCCAAGTCGGAGAGGAGCTGCAGCAATTAAATCTGTGGGAGATGAGTGCGCACTGCACAGGCTGCAGCACTTCAGACTGCTTTCATAAAGTGCCCCCCCCCCCCCCCCCCCCCCCCCCACCCCCCCTGGCCACTTTATCCTCGATTCAGCTACATCAAGTTAAGTTTTTTTCCATTTTCCAAGAAAAAGAAAAGCACCTTAATACGTTGATGTTGGCCAGCAGTCTTGAATGCTAGTTCAGCTCACACATGTCAGGATTATTTCTCTTTCAGCCTTTTTTGATATTTTAATAAAAACTGTTTGTCTTGGCTCCATCAAAAGGAACTCAGGTGTCAGCAAGTGGACCTGTGGCTTTCAAACTAAAGCTTTTTTCTTTCCCCCACCAAGGTAACCTTATTGCTTTGTTGCCAGCATGCTGCCTTCCATTTTAAAGAGAAGGACTTTCCAACTGTTTTTGGAATGAAGTCCTCTCTAGAAGTTGAAAACTGATGCGTCGTGGCAGTGCAAACACACTGGTTATTTAAATAGATAATTACACTGCTGTATGATAAAACATACTAAATGTGTCCATCCAGCTCTAGAAATAATATCCTATATGGCTCAGAAATCAAGCAGCTCTGAGTAACTATGTGGGTTGGCTGTGTTCATGCCGGACGCATTAGGTATTATATTCAGGTTGTCCGTCTGTCTGATTTCTCAGGAATGTCTGGAGGGAATTTTCTTCAAATTTGCCATAAACATCCACCTGGACAACTGGAATTGATCAGTTTTCGGTGGGCAAAGATCACTGTGACCTCACGTCCATCCCATTCTCGTGAACAAGATATCTCAGGAATGCCTTCAGCAAATTACTACAAATTGTGCAGAAACTTCCTCTTGGACTCCTCAGGGATGAAGTAATTCACATTTGGTGGTTACTGTGACCTCACAAAACAAGTAGCTCCATAATCATATGCTAATTCTAACAGTTTCGCTCTAATGTCTAGGATAAAATGATGAAGTGATGACATTTCGGACAGACGTGGACGCAAACTGCATCTTGATTGGTATGGAGGCGCACAACCGCGAGAGGGTTATTCTAGTATTCTGCTGTCACTTTCTATCAATGACTTTGATATTACTCATAGTTCCATATCTTTGAGGGATGGAAGCGAGGGTGTAAATCCATGTTGTGTTTGACGCTCCAGAGGTTCCCATAAAGCTTCACTGACTTTTAAATCAACTGATGTGTGTTAATGACGACGCTCTTAAATGTGTTTAGCAGTGTGCACAGAGGTGGGAGCCTAACTATCTTCTAAACATCACGAGGTGCGGCTAATTCTGCAAAATGGCCTCATATTCCTCGGCTGTAATGCGATTGCGCAGTGTCATCAGAGGGAGTAACACCTACGAGATGGCTACCCGTGAAACTGCACACCCACAACTAGACAACAGAAAGATACGTGAAGGCGGACGCTATGAATCCATGCCTGGGTTTTGCCAAAGCACATAAATATTCACTCAAAGTAACGGCTGATTTACTGAGGCTGCGATACAGCAGAAGAAAATGTAGTTATATTATCTCCGAAATGAATGGCGAGCAATTTATCTGCTGTGCAGCGAGAGGCTGAGACGTAAGATATTACCCGTCAATTGTGGAACACAATGCTCTTCCAAACGGTCTCGCTCTGGTCGTTTTGTGACGTCTGAGGGAATGTTTTTCTCTCGTGCTTCGATGATCGACAATATCGATCCCGCGAATGAGCTCTTGCAGCAGATGCGGGTCGTGTGTGTTAGTTCATACTGGAGGCGCTCGCAGGAAGTGGGAACTGATCACTCAGGCACGCGTCACGCTGACCTTTCTCTGTGCTCTGACATAACTTCATTTTCCATGCACACAGACACACACGCTGACCTTTGTTTGATATGTAACCGTGTGCTCATTTTCCATAAGAGCCTGTAGCTGCGTCAGTCTGGAACGAGAGTATACATGAATTCAGGGGAAATGAAGGAGAAGAGGGGGGGAGGGCAAGACAATTGCATTAAAAAAATAGCATAAAAGAGAAAGGTCACATGTGGCCAAGAGAGTTAAGATCTCTGTCACCGCCCTCGGATGAAGTCTTATATGGAGTAGGTGAGCCCCGTACCCTCCCAGGTAAGTTTTTCTGAACCATTATTATTTGAAGAGCTGCTCGAAGCTCTAAATCTGGAGGAAGAAGAGTAACAGTGCGGTGGTGTTCATCATTAATGGTGCACATGCCTTTTTTCTCTCCGCAAAGTGCTGGTACATCCGCGGCCCCATGCAGTTCCAGTGTGTCCACATTCATTTCTGATTTAGACCAACGGGCCACATCTGTGATTAAGTGCCCTTAAGTGCATTTTCTTCTTCTTCTTCTTCTCTTGTGCTCCGGTTTTTCCATTTTGAATCCACTCAGCAGATGGTTTACAGCACACGTGTCGGCCCGGGTGATGTGCTGGTCGTCTGGCTGAAGATGGATCACATGCTGTGTTCAAAGGGCCACTTTGGACCCCGACTGATACATGTGCATTATTGGTCGATATTGGGTTATCACAGATGTATTGGCAGAGATGCAATAGCGCAGTAGAGTCAAGAAGTTCATTGGAAGCATTTTGATCGAGCGATGAGGTCCTGCAGACCTGCAGTGTTCTGCCGAAGTCACAGTTTGGTGATTTCACTTGGATAAGTTTCTATTTCTTTCTTTTTTTTTACTGATTTTGAAGTGGACGGGACTGAGTCAGAGAAAGAGGATGTCTCATACATCCTCGCATGGATTTAACAATATTTGAAGCAAATGTGATCACAGTTGTTGGGTTGTTTGATCACATTGCGAGGCCAGTGCAATCAAATCTGATGAAACCACACCCACACAGTCCCCATGAAGCAGAGCAGCTGAGTTTGGGGCGTTCAACTCTTAATAGATGAGACATTGAGAAGTGTTTTCAAATAAAACTTCAACTTTGATGGTTACTTATTCAATCATACGGGATTATATGGTGAAATACTTGATTTAGATTTGAAACTAAGCTTTAAGAGGCTCGCCGATTTCTCAAGCCAATTTTAAACTTGTGTGTTTGTATTATTTTTTGCAGTGTCTATTGTTCCAACATTTCTCTATCACAAACAGTTTGTGTAAAAAACGAAAACAGCATTGGACAGTATATTGTTATCTTTATCTACCTCAAATATTCGTAATGGCTTTCAGGTATTTTTTTTACAGGTAACATTTGAGTCAATGATCTTCAGGTAGATAGTTCTATATTCTGCTCCCGCTTGTGTATTCATCTCACCATTACATTGCAAAGCGTGGCGCTGTGCTATTCTTGGCTCTACTTTACCTGTATTTACATTGATTTGATCCCATCTCGATCACAGAAAAGTGGTAAATGGAGTTGTAGAGACGACGAGAGAGAGAGAGGGAGGCCGTGGGTGTCGTTTGCTCCCACATGATGCGTGAGGGGGAAAAAAAACACTTGTTTTCATCCTGCCAAACGACGGCCGGGCTATGTGAGAAAATATCATCGTTTCGTTCCGTCCCTGTCATTAGTTCACCCGCCTCTTCAGCCCGCCCGCTGATTGTCTCTGATTGGCCATATTTATCTCTGACTACCGCGGCAACCATTAGCGTTGGTGGTGTGGAGAGGTGGCAGTTTGACTAATCAGTTGTATCTGCCCTCGCTCTAATGCTTTGTGTGTCTCTGTCTGTGTCTATTACAGCACTTTCCATTGTGTGTGTGTGTGTGTGTGTGTGTGACTGCTGCCAAGAGGGGAGGGAAAAAAAGGACACAGAATTGAGCAATCAAGCGGCTAGAAAAGATGGAAATTTACAGCATGAAGGACCAAATGGATGCGTCGGTTTTTGTCGAGGGAGAGCGAAGCTGCTTATCAACCCAACTGTCAGCGGGCCAGGCCCATCTCCGCCAACTCTTTTGCGGCTTCTCACGGTCCAACCTGGCGAGTCGCTGGAGTGGTCTCCAGCAACTCCCTTCCGAACCTCCAAATCTAAACAGAATTGGCAAAAAGTCGAGAAAAGGGTTCGCATATAGAATGAGTCCTTCAGACTGAGGAGGAAGGCAGAACAATCCTGTCGCTTTCCCGCTCTTCCCACATTACTGTACTGTATGTCATCATGGTGCAGATAGATGAAGGTTGCAAGAAAAAAAGAAATAGTGACGTAGAAAAAAAAAGGAAGTGAGGGAGAAGGAAAGCAGGGGAAAATGTGGACGTTGATAAAGAAGGCGAAAATAAATGCGTGTGGTGGGTAATAATGAGAGGATGGGAAGCGTGTGAGAGAGGCGGCATCTTTATTCTAATATGGCCCCGTCTGTGTCTCTGTACGGCACCCTGAAAAGATGAATTTGCTGCTGTTATTTATATTTATGAATTCATGCCATTTGGCCCAGTGTGAAACGATGGGTCATTCCCGCGCAACAAGAGGCGCTGGTGCTGAATTTGCAATCACCCGCGAGCAGCCCGCCCTCCTCCCCGTCACAACCCTCCACTCCCAGTCCTCCTTCCTTATTCCACTGCTGAATATGGATGGGTGGAGGTGGAGGGAGGAGGGAGAGGGGGAGAGAGAGGGAGAGAAAGATAGAGATTCTCTGACTGAGGTTGCTTCTGTCACCAGCTTCTCACCTAAGGAGATGTGGCACAAGAATTAATGGCATTCAGCAGTATGGTGAAATGGCTGCTGGCAGTGTGTGTGTGTGTGTGTGTGTGTGTGTGTGTGTGTGTGTGTTTCTCTCTGCGTGCGAAACCACACGTGTGCAGCAGGTGAGGTCCAGAATGCAATCCCATGAGAATCTCAATCAGTGAACTCTCTCAGATGATGATCAGGGACTGACCAAACCCCTTTTTTGTTGTTGCCCACTCAAAAGGAATAAGCTAAGCTTGGTTTTTGGGCACAGAAGGAGTCTTCAAAGACTCTGTTACCACCTGAATCCTGCAAATTTTCGCTCCATTTCAAATCACTGGTATCAACCAAGCGTGCAGCTACTTTCCTTTTAACGTATTGTTCAAGTAACAGCTGGGAGATGGGGATTATAAAGGAGACAGACAACACCCCTGGTTCTAACGGGGATGCATCGGTGCTTCTGTGCAACAATGACAATCGCCAAAGTCGTGCCACGGTTAGTGAGGCGTTTGCTTAATTGCCAAACGTTGTTCAAGTAAGCAACACTTTAGAACAAGAGGGGAATAACGCGTTGGAGACATTGACTGGTGGATTTAAATGATCGTTGTTACTATGTTTGCAAAGTACACGTCACTTTTTAGTTTAAAACATGCCTTTTCAGTAACAGTAGCAGCCTTGTGCTATACAGCACATGCAAAACCAGTTTCTGTTCCGCTAAAGGCTGGTTACGGGGAAACTTAATGGAGCATCTAGATCCTAAATGTTACCCAAAAAAAGCTTGCAATAAAAGTCAAGGAAAGACGTTGGTGCACGTCTCAAATATGCCTGTGTAACTCCTAGTGCTGGTATTTCACAGCGGTACGGGCCAACTGGAAGCGCACCAACGGCTTTACTTTCCGCACAATGGCATGTTACCTCAGCGTCTAGCTAGCTCAGCTGGCTCCATCGTGCCAGGGGTTGGCAAGGTTGGGGGGAGGTTATTGGCATGCAGAATGCCCACTGCTGCTGCTGTGGCTTAAAGAAGACGCGAACAAGACAAGATAGCAGTGTATATACATCCTGAGTAATGCTGCTAGATGTCAGTTACAGTACGGACAACTGTGCCGCGCCGTAGTGGTTTTAAATGCGACAGCGTCACATTTACAGACCATGCTGTACCCCTGCCGCCCGTCAAACCACTTCTTACCATTCTGCTCATGTCATTCTTCTGCTGACAAAAGAAAGAAAGAAAAGGCCTTGAAAGATGTCAATCTCTTTCTTGGCTGCGTTGGCCAGGGAGCCCCGCAGTGAGCTGCAAACCTTGGTGACAAATAGTATTGTAGCTCTCTCACGATCAAACTCTTGAAATGCTTTTAAATGTGGAGCCAGAATAGACGTGGTGGCCAGAGAGCCACTCAGGAAACCAGAGAATAGAAGTCAGACCGTTGTTGGACCATTTAACACGAGCGTTTGTCTTAGTTACACCTGTGTCTGTATTTGAGTGGACTGCATTGCCTTTATTGCACTCCTTCCTCTTTGCATACCTTACTTCCTACTCATACTGGCTGACCCAACTCGCCTCTTCACGAAACTTTGGAAATTCATTATTTTTGCCGTCTTTGCGCTCCACGTGGACACATTGCTCAACAAGGCCGCTAATGGCTGCTACAGACTTGCTGCCGCGACGATGCTGATTTTTGTTCAAGTTATTGATTGTTCCTGAGTATCCTAAACGACGCCGTCGCGTGCTCTCTCGTAATTAGATGTACTTTATTATTTTTTTGTCACGGAAGTTTTTACGATGAGAAGATTGTCCACTGCGCGGCTGTGCTGTAAACTTCCCGCAGTGAGACGAACGTAGTCTTCGCAGCAACAGTTGCAAACGCTATTGTTCTTAATTGGCTCAAACACGTGCAATTAGCAATGATTGCAATCAACGGAGGCAGCCCAGAGTTGAGCAGCCCAGTGTTAAGGTGTGTTATTATAGTCATTAGTGGCTGCAATTACTATTATACCGCTCTGCACCCTGTAACTTAACCACGGTTTTGCATGCGCCGCCTTCCCCCCGTGGAGCTCGTGCCGTCGTGCCTGCAACTTTTACTAATTCGCGTTCTTTATTTGTTTTTGTTTTTTTTCCCCCCGTGACGAAATCCATCCCCATGGCTGTCGCTGTCGACTCACAACAAACAGGAAAAGGATCAACTTTTTCCCCCCGACTTCCATTTCTCCGCGCGCGACTGTTGTCTTGTTTGTTTGTTAGGGACTCACAACAGTTGGTAGGAGGCTGCCTGGCTTATTCAGGCCCACTGGAAAATAGTGAGAATAATCAGCGGGTTTTATGGAGATTTACCTCGCTGTAATGTGCAGCGAGAAAAGATATCTCGTAGGGAGACAGTGGTACATGTACGTGCGGAGCCAGCCAGTGAAACACCTCTCCACGCCGGTGGAAAGAAGGTGGAATAAAGCATTATTTTTAATATACACTATTTTATTCGTGTCGAGAGGAAGTGTCCCAGTGTTTGTGTGTCTGATAGATCAGCAGAGACACAAAGCTAGAGGAAGGATTTGCGAGACGGAGTTGTACATATCATCATCTTTTTTCTCTTTTATGGTGTGAGGAGAGCAAACAACAAAACAGGATACCTGAATGCATTAAACCAAACCTCCCCGCCCACCGGCATCATAATGTAAAACAAATTTGAACAAATCCTTGTGAGATTGAAATAAGCCTCTCTCGGCATCGGCCTCGGAATTAGTTTATTAGAATCTAAAAGGAGCCTCAAAAGACTTAAACCCCCATTTTCACCGGGAAATTAGTTTTCAGGGAAAGATACATTGTTCACATTTGGAGATGATGAGTTGGTTTTGCGCAAAGGGGAATCTTTTTAGCGGGGACTTTTATCAGATCAAGTCGCCACAGGTCGTGGGATGTTGGTCGCTTTGTGTTTGTTTGTCTGGATTAGTTTGCAGATGAAGCTATTTGTCTGTTTAGACTAATTCCCGCCGATGTAGAAACTTTTTCTGGCAGGGAATTGCGTGTGTGTTTGTGAGTGTGTGCCTGTGTGTTAAAATAACATTCTTTTGGAATTGTCAGAAGATTTATAAATAGATTGCATAGACTTTCCCACCCTTAAAGAAATAGATACGAGTTAAAAAGTGATTAGTTTCCTTAGTTTAAAGTCAATCTCCCCGGATTCTCGTATAGAGATAGTTCCGACTTTTTTAATCTGTATTAATCACCTCCATTATGACGAGTCAATCCTAAAAGAATCAATCTTTAGTAACTGCAGAAGCTATGGAAACATCATCAGCATATTTTTTGTGTTAATGCTTAAGCCTGTGGATTCACAGGAAAACCGTGAAGAATTCACTTGAGTTGATGTATGTCAAAAAAAGAAAGAAAAGAAGATGCTGCCACTTTCCCCCCCCAGCGCTACAGAATTCACACACTGTTACACGCTGCAGTTTCTGTTGTGTGCGTTGAAGAAGATGGATGGACGGTCACAAATATGACGAGGAAGGAATGGAAATCGGGGAGAGTAATGAGCAGTGATGGACAGATGGAGCGGTGAGGATGGAGGGAGAGACAGACAGGTGGATGGATGGACGGACGGCAGGGTGGAAGAATGCAAATGAATGTGTGTCTGGGAGCTTTAGAGGTAGACGGCGCTCAGCGGGGTGGGAGTGGAGAAGGACTTTGTTAAAGGTAGGACGATTTGACAGACAGAAAGAGGGATGCAGGGAGCAAGAGCACTCTGTTTGGATTCCCTTCTCTCGCCCCATCTAAAAAATAAAAAAAAACGTCTCCCTTGCACGGATCTCCACAGGTGAATAACAAAAAGCTGACATGGTGGCCTTGCTTTCAATTCTTTCCAGCCCTACATTTGTAACCGATTATCATTCAGAATGAAGCGGGGCAACTGAAGATGGAGAGACCGCAGGACGGAGTGGAAAATCCTTCTCAAACACAGGCCACGTTGAGTCGTCTACGGTTACCTGTGTGGACCCCGGGAAGACAAGCGGCCGCTATGTGTGGAAGGGAAGCTAATGGGGGCCCAAACAAAGACCACTATTCATAATACGGCTTTTAGTGCCCCTTAATTGAGCAACATTTCTGCATTAGTCGCTGACAAGAAAAGCTCCTTTTTCTCTCTCTCTCTTGCAACTTGTCAGTCAGAGTGTCTCAGAGTCTGATGCTTATTCTGATAAGATCGGCGAGAGCGCGCCACCTGACGACGACCAACTGATGAGTAACTGATGGGCAGATTGGGATTGAAGGGAAGGAGGCGGAGGGAATTGCAGCCGCAGTGGGATGAGCCCGCGACGTGATATTGCACGCATTGCCATAGCGGCCCCCGTGTCGCGTCTCGCATGGGTGGGGACGTCTGTCCACTCCAAGCTGAGTGCGAGGTGGATGCAAACGTGCACAGACGCAGGTGTGGGGCACCACCATCACACTCCTCTCGTCTACCCAAACAGTTGACTCACTCTCTTGGAGACAAGTGGTATTGACAAAAGCATGCAGTCGGGGGAGTATACTTCAGCAGCTGCAATGTGCAAAAAGAAAAAAGAAGAAAACTCTACCTGCCAGTGATTGGGGTCCACATGGCCAGCTGCCATTTTATAGCACCTTGCAAACAAACTCATTTTAAGTGTGCGTGCGCTGGGAAGTATGCATTCTTTTAATTTATTTTCCAGTGGTTGTCTACAGTGCAAGTATTCACAGCGCTTCACTTTTACCACATTTTGTAATGTTACAGCCTTATTCCAAAATGGATTAAATTCTTTTGTTTCCTCAACATTCTACACACAACACCCCATAATGGCAAAGTGAAAAAAGTTTTGGGGGACATTTTGTGAATACTTTCCGGATGCACTGTATGTTGGGACTCGTGTTTGGGAGTGACATGAGGTGACAGCTAGTGTGTGTGTGTGTGTGTGTGTGTGTGTGTGTGTGTTTGTTTGTGTTCGTGCAAGTGTGCAAGGCAGATTTAGGATATTTGAACCATCTAGCTTTTCTTGCTGTCTCTCTCTTTTTTAAAACATTTTTACTGTGCACCAGTGAGCAGCAGCGACTCCATCAGTGTTAGTCGGTAGTAGTTTTTTCTTTTCTTTTTCCCCCTCAGGGGAAGGCACCTACCAGGGCCCAGTTCTCTAGCGTTTTGTTGTCAGCTTAGGAAGAAGACAGCCAGCCCGCCAGCCTCTGACAGCCCGCATCCTTGGAAACCTGTCGACAAGGTGACACCCGACTCAAGTCCCTGCCGCTGCAGACCTCGGCCCTGCCTCTGTGTTTTAGACGCTGCGGTGCCCTCATGTCGAGGGACCTCTGAGACGCGGGGGCCGTGTGCAGTTGCTCTCGGATGCGTATGCAATTTGTGTAGTAGACGCTCTTCTCTTTGAGCTCTTGTAGCGGCTACATCGCCCCACATTGGAGGTTGTTCGCAAATTAATAATTCTGGCTGGATAAATCTGCAGCCTGACATTTAGAATTGATTCCTACACACAATGTGGCAGTGATTGCCGTGATGGGGATGTATAGGTACCCCGCTCTGAGCCGCGACGCAGGAGAGGTCGGAGAAAATTACTTTTGTAATTAGTTTTCCGTTTCTGCCGTCGATACTGGATTGTCTACATCTGTGGGCAAGCACAGAGAACATGCACAATACACACACGCACACAAAATACATCAAATACATTACATATGTATTCTTAAAGAAGAAGTTGACTTTTCAAATTGCCTGTTTTTTTCAAATCAACAGTAGATAAATGTTATGGTTATGTTTCGAACAGAGCAAGAGAGCAGGAGCATTTGCACGTGAGGGAGGAGATAAAAACATTTAGTTTGTTTAGTTTTTCAAACACCGGTTCCAAAATTCAGACAAGGAGTGTTTGTGTTGAAGGGTCAGAAAAGGTGTTTTATAATTATCACTTGAAGAGACCGAAAATCCAATCAGTGCGGTTGCTGAATCCAAGTGGACGTCCGTGCCAAATTTTAAAGAAATCTGCTCAAGGCGTTGCGATATTGCGCTCATGAGAACGGGCCTCTAGGCGGGGACATTTGTTGCGTGTGTCCCCTATTTTCTCCGCTAACCACTATCATACATGCAGAAGAATTATTGAAAATACGCAAAAGTCAGGGAAATAACATTAATACGGCGTGTGATATCCACGAGGTAGATTAAATGAGTCCAAAAACAAACGCAAAAAGTAAAGATTCAGACGGGGGGAACGTGGAAAAGAACGAGAACCAGAGGATGGGGAAGTGAGAGAGGCAGAGTATAGAAAGAGAAGCAGGTTCCTCCTGTACTTTTCATATGTTAGAATATGAGCCTCCCCCATATAATGGGGAGGATTAGGGGGATAATCCGCCATGTCTTTTCTTTTCCTCCCATCCTCTCTCCTTTTTTTTTTAATACATTTTTTACCTCCCCACTAATTTTCTGCCTCTCACTGTTCTGTCGCCACGAGACGCGGACAAGACAGCGCTAAAGAGAGAATCAGCACAATAATTAGTGTGTGTGTGTGTGTGTGTGTGTGTGTGTGTGTGTGTGCGTGCGTGCGTGCTTGTTTGTCAGAGACAACTCCAATGGGAGAATCTGAGAGGCTGAGAATAATTAGCTCCAGTCCGATGCCGGGTCAGCCCTTTTTTCCCCCGGCATCAGTCCGGATAACACTGCTTTGTGCAGACGCGCCTCGTCGGTGGCGTCTCTCCCAACGTGTGCGCTTTTTTTTCCCGCAAAGGTCTATAAGCTGTGTGCGTTGAGGTGAGCGCTGGCGGACAACATGGCCGGTAATAGAGTTTATTCTTTCCCACTGCCCTTGACCAGTCTCTTAACACAAAGAGCAGGCCAGATAAGAGAGGATTTACACACAATGCTGAAGCCATTAGCGTCAGTTTTTTTGCTCCCCCCTCCTCTCCCTCTCCCCGGGGTTTTGTTGTGTGTTATCAGATCCACTGGGATGTGTGGATGGCGGATTGAATGTCCACAGCCATGAAAAAGGCCAAGGATGTCTAACCCCCTATTCACACGCTGCTAGCCTCATCAACAGAGGGCCCTTTGTCCCACAGCAGTCAAGGAGATGGACAGTACAAGATAATTGCGTTCGGACAATAACCGTCTCCTCTGTTTGTTTGAATGCGTACAGTCTCTTTTGGGGGATGAAATGGTAGATGAGCGCGTCTGTGTCGGCGGGAGGGAGGGAGAGGGGTGGTTCTGTTTGTGTGCGCCTTTTGTGTCGCTCCGAATTTCTGCCATCTGTATGCGAGTACGAGTGAATGGCCTCGATAAAAGATTATAATTTTTTTTAAGCTGCACCCCGATAGTGAGCTGTCATCGACTGGATCCGAGGTTGAATGCTGACTGGTCGAGCGCGAGACGGTGAAGTCATAACCTGACTGATAAGATTCTTCTCTGGAGCTGCCATTTAAAATCCAAAGAACGGGACGCGGAAGACAGCGGGTGCGAACGGCAGCGAAGCTGAATGGCCGCGGCTGAACCCTCGGCTCCCGTAGACGGCCTCCTCGTTTCCTCCCGTGATGTCACTTCTCTGGGGTCCAGGTGCGCTCTGTGGAAAAAGGAGAGCGCGTCGTCCCCGCGTTGGGAACTTATGTGTGTGGTTTTTGTTCTGTTCGGTACATATGAGGTCACCAACATGTTTATTAGGGGAAGTTTTGCAGCCCAGAGAAAGCCCACATTTTGGGGAATGGGGTTGCCTGGGAGCGGCTCACACACCTATCAGTCAAGCATCTCTAGAACATAACGGCTCCTCGCTGTCCTCTTTCTGTCCGTGTTGTACTTTCCCTCCGTTTGTCTGCTGTCCGCTGTTTGTCTGTCTTGACTTTGCCGGTCGACCATCATCTACCTGCATGTCTTTTATAGTTTTTTAGCTGTGTTTGACTGTTGTGCACATATTGTAAAAGCGTCAACATTTTATAATCCTTGTATATTTATTTATTTCTGTTTTTAGGTTTGTTTTAGTTTTTTAACATCTGTCTCTCGGGACTGCAGATGGAAAATAGCCTCTTGGCTAACTAGAAATGTTTTTATAATGTGCACCGCCCCCTTATTAAATAAACGCACCCCTAAATATATCCCTATTCAATATTAAAACGATCGGACATTATTAGGTGACATAAACTCATCGTACATTTTGACTCCACTGCTAACTATGACCTCAATGCTCAAACTATAATTGAATAAACACATTGTGAACATTACAGCATCTTAAGAGTAGACTTTATGGCAGAATAGTTGTATTGGGTTGCAAAAAAACACAGCAAGATGAGCGCTAATAGCCAAACGCGGTTATAGTGAAATTATTTGCATTTTCAAAGAGTTGGTGGTAAACTGAAGCGTATTTACGAGGGAAGTCACTCCACAGACTTTTAGTTTTTTTTCGATTCATGGGACATTGAAGCCTCTTTCCCTCGTCGGCAGCTCACGGTCTGAAAATTTCATTTTTCTTTCTCTCTCTGCCATGGTTCTGCCTACTGGGTTCATGGCGCCAAGGCAACATTTCCACGTGTGTAATTGCAATCAGAAGAAGGAAAAAAAGGAAGGGACCAAATTGCATTCTCTCTCATTTCACGCTGTAATATCGTGAGCTCTGTATCTTTTAGCGAGCCGGACCTTGAGAGGGGCTCGGACTGCGGCTGCAGACAAAGTTCTTAAACGAACTGTAAACACAAAACACAAGGCACTCAGGACAGAGAATAATACACGCAATGCACGTGATTGACGCTTCAATTAGACTTGTTATATTTCTCATTCCGTTCAGTTTATTAATGAATGACTGTATTCATTTGTTGCAGAGAGAATGCATTGTAACTTACTGCACTTCTGCTTGTAACCTTTCTCTGTAAATGCCAAATATGAATCATTCGGATTCCATCACCACCACAACCACCACCACCAATTACAGCATTTTGCTTGAGTCCCATGTCTTGCAATGCTGTCTGTAAACTTGTATGTGAACCTCACTACCTTTGTCCCTCCACTGCTCCAAGTTGTAGGCAAGGCATTCTGTATTAGATCCACATCACAGCCACGCAGTACTGTTACTTAATGTACTTCTTAAGGCATAGGAAGGTGGGGGGGGGGGCGGGGGTAGATTGTTTGGCTTTGTAATGAATAGAGTGGTCCGGGGAATAACGTCCACCACTGTTGTCAATTATCACTTCTCTCTGTGAGCCCGGCCTGACAGAGAAGAATCACAGCCGGCGCCCGGATCACTTTCTCTCTCACTCCGCCTTTCCTTCCTCAGTCTTTCTCCCATTCATCCTCCCCGAGCTCCAGAGTCCCATTGTGCCTCCGTCTCTTGGCATCCCCTCCGCCTTTCCTTTCAGACGCTCACCCACTCCATTTAAATCTAGTTTATTCCTGGCTGCACCTTTTTTTTAAATTTTTTTTTATAGTTACATTGTCAGTATATAAATATATTTCCCTTCATTCTAGTAATCCTCTTCCTCTCCCTATCGCCCTCCTCCTGCCGTCATATCTTTTTTTTCCCATCCTTTTCCCCCTGCAGAGGGTGTAGTGGGGTTGACAGGCAGTGAGCTCACAGTTGTAACCTTTCTTGCCACCGTGCCAGCCGAGGCGCCACTTGAGGGTTTGGCTGCAGATTGAATAGCTCCCAGAGATGTCATATTCAGACAGCCTCCCTGAATTACATTTCCTGGTCTTCCTTGCCTTGTTGCCTGCGTGCCTCCACCAATCAAATCGCCTGGAGTCGCCATGTGGATGCCCACTCCACTCCACTCCACTCTCCATGTACTCTTGTCTCTCTTGCTTCTCCCTCCCTCCCTCCCCACTTACCATCTCTGGGGTGTGTCCCTCACAGAAACGATTCCTTCGCCGCTCGGCCCGGGCCGGTCCAACCGCTGCGAGGCAGACCGGCAGATGGGCGATCTGATTGGCTGTCAGCTTCTGTTTATTTCCTGGTCGTCGGGGTGTCAGATGAGATAAAACGTCGTTCTGCTGCATTTGTCACGTCCTCTCCGTGGGGGTTCGTGAGAAATGAGGAAAAAGTTTAGGTTCCAGGACACGCGGTGGAACAGATTGGGCCCGCGGCTGGCAGAGGTGTCACTGTCATCGTTTTTTTTTAAAGCACATTTTCTTTTTTGACCCACCTGTTCTTTTTACACACTTCGTTGCCATAATACCGTAATTCTGCCAAGACTCACAACAGTGCCACGGGAGCCCATTAGGCCCAGAATAATGGAAATCAATTACACAATTTGGTTATTACTTCTTTCGATGCAGACATTAGGTCACTCACAGAAACTTTGCAGTAAAAGAAAATTTGGCAAGGATAGGGCGATCTTAACATTTCAGTAAGAACAATATCTTGCATTTCACCCACAGGAGCTCAGCTGAAAAATTGAAAAATCACAGCATGTGTTTTGGGCCCGGGCCGGTGATCCTCATTGTGGTTTTCTTGTTACTGTTATGTGACCTGTTGTGGCCAGAAGGTGGGTTCTGTGAGCCGGAGAGGAGAATGGGAGAAGCCCAGCTGAGGTTTTATTGTGAGGGAGTGGAGGAGAGAGAGCCTCGGCTCATGTAGCTGTCCCTGCATAAATTGATTAATGAGGAACAGCTTCATGTGGAAAACAGAACGGATCTCACACACACACACACACACACCACAGGTACACCGTGGCGTGCAGGACATGTGCACGCAAAAACGCACGCGCACACATGTCCTGCGGTAACACTCGTGTATTGCACACGTGCACAAGCATCCAAGTGCGCCCTCTGCAAGTGAATGGAGTTTGGCTTTCTTTGCTAACAAACAGGTGGTGGATTGGACATTCGCACACACACACACACACACACACACACACACACACACACACACACACACACACACACACACACACACACACACACCCACACACACCTCAGGTGGTGGATTGAGCTCCCATGCTGTGTGGATTTGTATCAAAGCGGAGACATAAAACCGAACTGGCAGACTGGGAGCCGTACTGCTCCAACCATCCAGTCTGCTGCTTTGGGTCGGCTTCTTTAAAAAAAAAAAAAAATGTAACATGGTCGTTTTCAGCGTGTGAGAAAATAATGTATGCAAGGAAGCATTTTTTTGTTGTGACTTTGTGCTTCAAAACTTCTTTCCTTCGTTTTTTTTTTTTACCTCTGCTTTTCAGATCAGCCCCTCCTCCATCTTTTGGTACAGTCCGTCCTTGACCGTAAAAAAAAGGATGCCGCAGGGGGGGCTGGAAAGTTGCTGGATTACAGAAAGTGTTATTGCGGGTTGAAATACGTCCGTCTTTATGTGGGCGCGTTATCGCCCTGCACAATTAGGATGGTCTGAATTCACTCTGAATGACGTCACCTCGCACGATGGAGGCGATAAACCAGGCATTTTGGTTTTCGGGGCTCTTTACTGAACGGGCTAAAAAAAAAAAAGAAGCTGACCATCACATGTATGTCTCACAACGACTTGGCGGCGTGCCGGTTCGTTACAGAGGCACGCGAACATTATTATGGTTGTTTACGGCGGTGGAAATGAACATTCTCTCTGGTTTCGACTCTGACGGGGAGGGGAGGGGACGACACAGACTATAAATCTACTTGATCTGCGTACAGTGTCACGGCGCGTTACACGCCCTTTAACTGCGGCTTCGTCTCGCTGCGATAGCGACACCACATCGCTTGCGTCGACACACACACACACACACACACACAGACGCGGGAATTTGCACGCAGTTGGTGTACAAATCCCAGCCGCAAGAGCTCCTTGTGTTGCCCAGTCTCCGGCCCTCGCTGAGTGTGTAATGAGCGGAGCTCGAGTGAGATTAAGGCAGATATTGTGTGGCGTTGGGAGGATTGGTTTCACTTGGAAGCCTCAGTGTTGTGACGGCGGCGCACTGCTGGCCGGCTGAATGACCAGCAGGCTCCCCCACTGTTAGTCTCCTGTCATTTGTCAGAGCGTCTTTGCTCGACGCCGCTAATGTGTTTGGAGGCAAACACGCACACGCCCATCGGGGGGGGGGGGTATTATTTTCCTCTGGCGACGGGAACATTGTCGTAAAACCGCGAGGAAGATGGGCATGAAAGGATGAGGGGCGGCGGAAAAGAGAAAAGGGATAGTAGGGATCCCGAGGAAAGGGTTGCATGGCAGGAGAGCGGGAAGGTGGGGTCGGTGGGGGTCTTGTGGATATGTGCTGTGGGTTTGTTGGCTCCCTGTGAAGCCCGTGAAGAGGGGAAGTGATTGTGAGAAGAAAGTGAAGCAGAGTTTAGAGAGCAGAGAGAGGGAGGAACGGAGAGGGCAGAGAAAAGGCTGAAAGACTGAAGCGGTGTGCACATAAAGGGGGGAAGAGAGAATGCACACGTCGAGACGGAGGGAGAGGAAGAAAGAGGAAGGTTCCAAGGAGTGTTTGTCATCTGGAATCTATAGAGGATGGATGGGCAGCATGAAGAGGCTCTAATCGCATCCATCAACGACACCGTCCATTAAAGCCCGTTCTTCCTCTGGCCCCGTCTTCCTCCCTCTGTCTCTTCCGAACCGCCAGCCGCGGTCAATTCGCCAGCGCACTAAATAGCAGATCTCTGTGAGGAGGATGACTGTAATGTCAATAGTTTTTGGGGAAAGGAGGAGAACAAAGGCTGCTGCTCCTGAGCTACATCCTCTTTCTTTGTGTTTTCAGGTAAATGAGCCACTCGTCAACGTTCACTCTTCTTACGAAGACAAAGATGGACACAGACAAAACAGAGTAAAGAGTGTTTGGTACTATTTAAGTGGGGATTTATACACTCATTTAAGTTGTGGAATGTTCCTAGACAGTACGAGACAAATGGACTTTGGCCTATCAAAACAAGCAGGACCAACAGCAATACTGACAATATAATAATACGTAATGATATACAATACACCTAATGAAAGGGGAAAATAATAATTTCCTTTCTATGTTGTATACAGTGCAATGCAAGTGCATGCTGACATTCACAGTTCAGAAAATATCTCTTATTGGGAGTGAAGAGAAAAATAAGGAGAAGGGACAAAAGTGCTGCAGATTAAATGGACCAGAATAGAATGTAAGTGAGGGGGGGGGGGGGACATTAAATATGAATATATATTAAAAAAGTTTTTTTTTTTTTTTTTAAAGATCAGAATGAACTGCAAAATTTCCAGATCTTTGGGGCGAGTGAGGGGATAAAAGAGATGATAATGAGCCCTACTTATACAGTACTGTATATGAAGGCACCTAAACTCCCCTGGACCCCCCTCCTCCTCCTCCTCCTCCTCCTCCTCCTCAGTCTGTCTCACCCACTCTCCCCCCGTCCTCCTCTTGCCTAAGCTCTGTCTGCTTAGCCGGTGATAAGCCACTGGAGCGTCGCCTGGTTGAGACTGCTTCGACAAATTCACTTTGCTGTCAAGCTAATAGGATTTTGTTTCTTCAGTCCGCGCTGTAGATGGCATCTCCGGACATGAGGAGAAAGAGATGAGGTTTGGTGATGAAGAGGCATTATGAGAGACGACGGCAACTTCAAGGGGGGGATAAACCGCGCTCCTCTCCTCTCGCCCCTCCTTCCTTACCCCTCGTCGCGGCGTCTCATCTCCCCGTCTCCTCCTTCTCCTCCTCATCTCCTATAGCATGTAAATCTCCTCACTTTTTCTTGGCAGGGGATCAAACGGTGCGTTTCCGTCGGGGAATTCATTTAGGATCCTGGCTTTTTTTTTTTTTCTTCTTCTTCTTTTTCTTTTTCGAGAGGGCCAATGAGCTGGCGAGCCAGGCAACATCTGTTTTCATGAATGCCTTAATGGCTGCGTGTCACCAGAGTCAAACACATGCACCGGGAGACGCTCCCACTGTTATTACCATCATGGCTATTTAGCCACCAGTTTCTCATTAGGATCTTTCCCCTTTCTCGTCCCCGTGGAGGGAACAATTGGATTAGCAGCTAGTTTCTCACAGCATATGCAAGAGCCCCTTCTGCCGACGTACTTCAGGTTATTTATTCTTCATGTGGGTTTTTTTTTAATTTGGTGCGATGCGACGCTTTAATATATATGACAACACCGCCAAGGGAGCAGGAAAGCATTACAGTGATAATATCCCACAGGAGAAGGTGCGAGGCCTAGAAACCAGACGAGGCGGCGCTCGTATTCACGGTCCACAAAAGTGTTTTGTGTGATGATCGCTTCCACTATTGCCCTTCTGCTCATGTTGCTACGGAGACAGCGGCAGCCGGGGGTCCCAGTGTCGGGGTCTCCAGACGTCGAGGGTCAAGAGTCGGGGGTTGATGGACGTCAGGAGAGTGAGGAGCAGCAGCTCTGGGTCCAGCCGAGCTGTCCGAGATTTTATTTTTAATCGCGTGGGGAGTGAAATGTGAAACCCTTTACGAACGCACACAGACTCACCTCTCGCAGTCGCCTAAACCCCTGACCTCTGACCTCTTCTTCTCGGCAACATTCGGAGCTCTGTTTGCCCACAACAACCTTTTTTGCAGTTGTAAGTGTGTGTGTGTGTGTGTGTGTGTGTCTACACTGATGATGGTTTTACGCTAAACATGCTGAACTAGTTTCATGGACGACCTACCGTCTCGTAAAGTGATGAGACAGAGTGTGACGATGCGATCCGGCATAGCTGCGGTTGCGGTGCGGTTGTCGCGCTCTATTCCTTTAATGCTCTCTCTCTCTCCTTTCACACTCCTCTTTCTTCTGTGTTTTTTTTTTGGGGGGGGGATTTTCTCTTCTGGTATCCTCTTGCTTTCTATGTACATTCTGCTCATGTGTTGTAGTTTTTTTAAGTACACTCTACTCTTAAGATGTTGTGGCTTAGTCGTATCGAAACATACAAAGTGTGAAAAGACAGACGTGAGATACAAAGTGGGCAAAGGAGAATAAAAGGGCCGCACTGGAAAGAACACATTTTCTCTCAAATCGATCAGCAACCCCCGTCCGCCTCGGCACCGGTAGGGCTGCCGGCCTCCCGGAGTCTTTTGAACAGTGTCCATAGATTGGGCTTCGTCATCCCTGTGTGTGTGTGTGTGTGTGTGTGTGTGTGTGCCGGTGATCCTAATGAAGCCCAGTCCACCCGGTCGAGCCGCTTTAAGGAGCAGTGAGCAGCTGCTCCGGGGTAAAAAAAAGAAAAGGCAACAGCTCATTGGTTCTCAACGGGAGCCCGACTTATGAGGCAAATTCTGCGTAATTAAAGCCAGTCTGTGTGATGGAAGCGCTCCCCTCTCTGTCATCGCGGCGAAGGAAATTACACGCTGCAATATGACTTGTTGGGCCTTTTTGTGCGGAGTTTATTTTTTTATTTATTTTCATGTGATATAATTCAGTGGCCTCCCACCCTCTCATCCTGTCCTCCCCCGTTCTATATTCAACCCTTCCTCCCGCACCTCCCCTTCTCCCTTCCTCTTCATATCCATTAGCCTAATGAACACCCTGCAATTTCCTGCCACCGGGACAAACACGACGCGCACTATTGTTCTTCTCCTCTCCATTCTGCGTCCAACGCGGCACCGTGTGTGTGTGTGTGTGTGTGTGTGTGTGTGTGTGTGTGTGTGTGTGTGTGTGTGTGTTTGACAGAGACGGAGAGAGCGAGCGCGTTGGCAAAAGCTCTCATTAAAATAGATGGCGGTAATCAAAGTGCAGAGCAATTAGCCGCGGCTGAGTGGGCGGAGGGTGTACACACTGTGCGTTACTGTGTGCCACTGTGTCAGGCCTTTTGGTAAACACGGTCGGCAGTTCGGCGCTCTCTCGGCGCGGCGGACGCCGGAGCAGGAGAGTTACGACGTGCGGCCCCGCAGGGCGCAGCTCGCATTCATCACAGCCGGCCCACTGCCCGTTTTCCTTGAGCCTGAAATGAGATTCTGCCGTTTAGCTGCTGGTCATTGGTGGTATTATTTGCTCTGCAGAAGTCACTGTGTTTTATTTATTTTTTCTCGTAGAAATGGGGGGGGGGGGGGCTCCACTCCGGAGTGGCAGTCTCTCCCACGGTTGCCGCAGACAAATTGAGTCGGGCCTCGGTACAGGAGTGGTGGAGGCTGTTGCCGGAAGTTTCCCCCTTTTCTCCGGCAGCAAAGGACACGCGAGTTCCTGCAGCAGCAGGAGTGCCTCCAAACATGACTCCCAGGCGTCGGGGTCGATGCCTATCTGCTCCAGGCCCCGTTTGCAGAACATCCTTGGACGGGAAGGGGGACCAACAGGCCTGGAGCCTATCGACAGATCCCCATACGGGCGGAGCACATGGCACATACCAAAATCCAACACACACACACACACATAGTCACTTCCCCTCTCCTCTACCTGACTGCATGCATCACAAAAAATAGAGACACCAAGAAAGCAGATGCGTCCACTGCTTTTATTCCCCACAGTGACATCTATCATGGGCAACCATCTCTAACTTAACTGTTCGTCTCACATGGGCAGAGCTCCACTAACTTTCTCTTCTGCACACACACACACGCACACACACACACGCACAGACCTGAGGCTGTAAGTCTTATCGCCATCTGCCACGGGGCAGCGCTCATCTTCTCCTGAGTTATTTATTCTGTTATGGCTGCAGTGGGCCGACCGTGGAGGCCGATAGGGGGCACGGCATTGCTTTGCCGAGCCGCGGTTGTTCATTTACAGGTCAGTACCTCGCCTGCATGTCGTCCTCTGGGAAGCTGCCGAGGTGCGCCGGAGGATGCAGAGGGAAGAGCTATCAGAGAGCCACGTGCGAGCGATGTCGGGCCAGCTCGTTTCCCCACCGGCGACCGAGGGGCTTTGCTTTAAAACGCTGTTTGTGCATGTGCATCACGGAGGCCCGTCGGCGTTGGCAAGGCAACAGGCTGTCCATTTGGATGGGCTTAAAGTGAATAAGTGCCACTTAACCTCACAAAGTGCTTAGTTGGCTTCTCCCCCCCCCCCCCCCCCCCCCCCCCCACACACACACACACACACACACACACACACATACCCCTCCCTGGTTTTTGATTGACAACTCAGCTGGATTGTGAGGGACACTTTGCTTTTGGAGATGCTGTCGGAAGTGGTTGCAACGGTGATTATACATCAACATTTCTCAAATAAGCCGGATTCACTTTTAAGCCCCGTGTTGTTTAACTTAATGTGTCGCTCCAGACCTGCTCCAAGGCCACGTCCCCAGAGTAGAACTCCTTTATCTCCACGTTGAAACTCTTTACCGTGTGTGTGTGTGTGGCGTACCAGAAGTGTTTCACTCCAACCACGGCAGTTACCGTAAAACCTCCAGCTGTGCAAGCGGAGAACACAACCTCCGCCGAGGATGAGAGGAGACAGCGGCGCATATGAGGGCCTTAGTGTATCTGCTTCCCCCGCCGGCTGCGTTGACCTGTAGAGCGCCCTCATTCGGCGCTCGCCTCTCTTCTCCTCTTTCCTTGGCGAAAAAGAAAAGGGAAAAAAGTACAGGTTGGACAGGAAAGTCGAAGGCGATGGGCATTTACGGCTCCAGTTATGACCCCATCTGCACATTTTCTCTTTTCTTTCTTTTTTGGAGCAGGCCGATGACAAGCTGCTGGAATGCCCCGCCGTTTGAAAACATGATTAACGGTGGTGGAACACAATAGGAATGTGATTCTCATTTGAGCGGTGGGTACGGCAGGCTAGCCTGGGAAATCATCCAGGCCCTAATTGCTGAAGCAGACCTTGATTCAGATGACTAGAACGTACACACACACACACACACACACACACACACACACACACACACACACACACACACACACACACACACACACACACACACACACATGCGCACGCACACATTTTGTAAGAAATACAATACAAATACAATGAGATGACTGTGAACTCTGTGAATCTGAAACAGTACGTGGGAGCTTTTTCTAATGCGTGAATGTTCTCAGAGGTCTATTGTAAATATCTTCTCATTTATTTCATATTTTGCAGTCAACCCCGTCTTGAAAGAAATGTCATACAAAGGCAATAAAAGATGATTTTTTTTTTATGTACATGGCAGCCAATGACAAATGCAAAAAATGATTCAGGCAATGTTCACTTTCTGTGGTTTAAAAAGAATTTCAGCAGCAAATAGCTTCCTTGGGATAAGAATGTAAAATATGCTGCTGAATGATCACTTTGCTGATCAACTTTAATTGTGCCACGAATCAGCAACGCAACAATAGCCCACTCACGCTGTCAGGGGCGGGTCAGCAATTTCAAAAGCAATGAACGCATTCCCTCTCATTCAATAAAAACCTGTATCGCTCCATTTTATGATTGTTCCTGAAGTATTTGCTTACTGAAGGGCTCTTTTGAGGTATTGGATATTTTTTATATCCATTTATACTAGCCCAATGAAAAAAAAAAAAGTCTTAAAAGTTTTTTGGGGTCTTTTCTTTTTTTTTTGGTGCACGGAGGATTCCAGAAACTCAGCGTTGCACATCGTCTGAGGAAGCAGAGCCATGCTTCCTTACACTTGTGTATGGATTTATGGGCGATATAAAGAAAATTTACAGCAAGAATCATTTTGCAAGAGCGGAAGTATAACCCCCACGTCTTGCCTCGCTCTCCTCCTCTTTGCTGCTCCGCCCTTCCATTTCATTAAGTCTAAAGACAGCCATGGAAGTCTGAAGTCTCGTCAGTCACCGCTGCTGCCTCCTCCGCCTCCTCCTTTTATGTTTTCAACCTCTCCCTAGACCTTCAACCGCTTTTCTTTATACATTTCATGCTTACTTTCTTTCTCTCCCCCACACCCTCCCCGCACTTCTTCTCTCCAAAATCATCCATTTCTATTTCCCCCCGCTCCTTTTGTGTGGCTCCACAGCCGTGTAATTGTGGGCCGTGTGAGGAGCGGGATGAGACGGGGCCTCGTGTTGGTCGGGGCCGCGCCGGCCCGCCCGCCTGCCTACCTCACCTTCAGCCGCTCGCTCTCCCAGCAGCGCCCTTTTGTTCCCGCGTCCATTGTGGTCGGAGAGTTAAAGAGAAGCGGCTACACATGTTTGTTTGGTCGGAGGACCGTCTGCAGCCTTTGTGATGAATACGGACCTCATGTTTCTCTCAAGTATTGTCGCTGTTCTTCCCTCCCGGCTGCCCGGATACCTCTTGGCTCTGCTGCATAGAAAGAAGATTAGCTTCACCTTCGGAGAGGCACGGGGAGCGCGTTTCTCACCGGGAGCAAACAGAACACGCCGCCTGACGTCCCTCGCTCCCTTTGTCCCTCCTCTCCCGGCCCACATCTCCTGGTTGAGCCGCACTCCAGACTCTTTCCAGCGGGCCGTGTAGGGAAATAGTTCAGCAAAACCACTGGACATGTGCTGGACTCAAAGTGGCCAGTGATGCATTCATATATATATATATATATATATATATATATATATATATATATATATGAATGCATCACTGGCGTTGCTTGTTTATCGGAGGTGTTGATGACTCACGAGCGCGGATGTATCAGTGCCTTGGCCTTGACTTGGAAGTCCATTTTCCTGATTTTAAACCCACTGATAATGCTGGTCTAACATTTCCTTGAGTTATTGAAAAGAAAAAAAGAAATAATAATCTTCACAATGATGCTACTCAGTGCACATAAAGAACATTTTTCACAAGATGACCTATGTTCGTATCATTGCCACTAAGGGGCGAGTACTAATGGGGCCACAGTAGCTTCTAAAGTAGATTTCAGCGAGCTAATACGCTGTAAAGAGCCGAGATGTGGTCCAGGAGCAAATTAAATTCTGGGAAATAAAAAATGGACAAAACCGTCCACAAGTCCGTGGCATTTCCTCCTTGATGAACACTATTCAGCTCGCCGTACCTCTGGGCCTACATGTAAAGACCTGGAAAACGCTTTCCTTAAATCACAAGATGAATCCGCGCCCATGTGGTTTCAAAGCAACATAATTGAGTTTTCTTCTTATAAACTCCAAGGGAAGAGCAATTATGTATCAGCAACGTATTGCTATTTGAATTTGTTTCTTCTCCTGATGCTATTGAAAATATATAGCTGCATCTACTCCTCTCTGTTTCAGCGAGATCATTTAAGTGTTACTTGGAGTTACCTTGGTTATTAAGTGAAAACCTTTTTCTCTCATTCAAGTCGAAGACGCGATTTATCGCTTAGGGCCTACTCTTATTTTCTTTAAGAAAAAAAATAATCAGCCTCTTTATCCTTTCAGAGTCGAACAAAGGCGAAATTCTTTGGCAGGCAGCATCATCTGGCTGGCAGGAAAACACAATTACACATAAAATATGTTTTAGGGTTTCGGCAAAGCCCTCAAGGTCCAGTTGTGTGGCTCCGGTGATTCAATTTAGATAGAAAATGTGTGCGGAGTTTACGTTGAAGGAAAGAGGAATCCACGGACGTGCCGGGAACCGAACCAGAAGCTAGATTGTGTTCGAATGAGGCCGTGAGAACGAGACGGAGGGAGGAGTGACAGTTTTATTGTCCACCCCGAGCTGTTTGTGGCGACAGCGCGGTGACGGGGAGCCAAAAACACGCGCTGACCCCCCGATGGGCCTCGCTCCCCCCCGCCACCCGCCCGCCCGCCGTCTAACGTGCGGGCCACAGTGGTAAATAAAAAAGTGGCCTTGAGCTGTATATATTTGCTCGCCGCATCACGATAACACAATGCTTTTTAAGAGAATCCTCGGCCATCTGCGGTAGCAGAGGCTCATTCACTCGTCATCGTCGCTTCCTCTTCGTCTCCTTCGCCTTGCTCATTCCTCTGTTATTGCTCAAAATCGTCCTAATTAACCTTCCCCTTCATTTCGTTGTCATCTTGTGCTGTCTGCCTCCTCTCTTCCTCCACTTAGCCTTTTCTTTTTTCTCCCCCTCGCTGACACATTCTTCCTCCTCCGTGTTTCCGCTCCTGCGTCTCACGTCCTCGTCACCTCGATCCTCCACATTTCTCTTTTCGTCACTTCATTAGCTCCTTCACTTATCCTCTTTTCCTAATCCTCCGTCCGACATGCCTTCACCGTCGCTCCTCTTTTTTCATGTTCCTCCTTCCTCCCTCTGACAAAGTGTCATTTATTTCCTCATTCTGCTCTTCAGCCTTCGCTTCCCATCCCTCCCCTCCTTCAGCATCTCCAGCTTCGACCTGCTCTCCGCGCCGCGTCCGCCTCTCGGCGTTATCTCCCTCACAGTTTCAGTATGCGCACCGTGTCCAAAACTGCCGCATTTGTCACAGGGCGCTGTACATTATTGAAAGCGAGCAGATCCACACGGCCAGGCGGCGGTTCGAGTGGAGGTGGGCGGGAGCTTGTTGCTTCTCGAAAGGCCTTTCATGTGGCGTGATCCGTGCCTCGGCCATCGCGTCCAACATCCAACATCCAACATCCAACGCCGATGCTCCGGCCTCCTCCTCCCTCTCCATCTCTCACCCGCTGTCTCCTCCGTCCTCTCACATCGCCTCCCTCTGGCCTTATTAATGGCTTCTTCCCCTTTCCCGCTTTTTCTCCCCTTGTTTCCTTAGATCTCACTCACCCCTCTCTGTCTCTGTTTAACCCTTAGCTACTATATAGAGGTCCACGCCCTCTTTCCATCGCTCCCCCCCGCTCCCTCCATCATTCACTGATGTCTGATCTAATTGCTCCGTTCTCTGACCCCGGGGACCCCCGGCAGAGTATAACAAGCTCCCAGAAGATGCACTCCGCCTCGGCCTTTTTTGTGTGGCTGCATCCCTGACTCTGCTGCTGTCTTCTTATCTGTTTCTCTTCCCAGCGCTTTCATTCATTAGCAGCTCTAATGCCTTAGCCCCAAGACGCACGGCACCATATTGTGATCCTGCTGGCCCGAGCTGAATCTAATCTCAGGCTGGCAACGGGATGACACATTGCAACAGGTCTTTTTTTTTCCTCATCCGCATCTAGAGTGGCCAACACAGGAAAGAGAGAGAGAGAGAAAAGATGGAGGAGACGGGGGAGAGGTGGGAGGACAAGAAAAAGGATAGGAAAAGAAGAAGTTGAGAGCAGGGAGAGGCTCGCGGGGGCCACCGCTGCAGAAATGTAATAGAAAAGGTGCAATGTGAAGATGCAGCCCAGTGAACTAAAGCAGATAGGCCAGTGCACATTTCAACAGCTTTGGCTCCGCTCACAAATAAGGATTTTAGAGATCTATGACACACATTTTAAACTTTTCCCTCACTGCCGTCGTTCCCCTTCCTGATCCGACGGTGTGATATGTCACACGTCGCATGTGACATCCGCGAATTGTGTCATCCTCAGTGGATCCTGTGTCACAAAAAAAAAACAACACACGCGAGCTTACAGATCACGCTTCGTTTTATTTTTTTCCCGAGAGGAAATTCCGCCGTAGCGGATTCCCTGTTGATCTGCATCCTATTTTCACTCCTGCTTTCTGCTAGACAGTGAGGACGCGGCATAAAGAAAACATGAGGCTCAGATTCTCCTCGCGCATCACGCTCGGCCCACAGTGAGAGAAGCAAGTGGATCGCGAGTGAATATGAGCAATGCGTTTTTTTATTTTTTATAACCCCCGGTTGTCAGTCACACAATATTGTTCCCTGTTTCACTTTGACATGAGGCTCAATGATGGAAGGCAGCTCGACATCACTTTTTTTCTTCCCCCCCCTCTTACCTCTGCTTTCACATTAAAGCGAGAGCCGTATAGTATGCGTGTGTGTTGGAGTGTGTGTGTGTGTGTGTGTAGTCGTCTCATAAATATTCATGACGGAACCCCAGCATAGAGATCAAAACATTTTCTCTTGAAGGTTAATGGGTCAAATGCGTTGATCAAAATCTAGTTGTTGCACACACTACTCTCATTAGAGGCATTTAAAGAGAATCATTTGATACAGAAACTCTGATCTTCCTCTATACCCTCCCTAGTGTGTAACACCCCCCCTTCAAACACACACACACACACACACACACACACACACACACACACACACACACACACACACACACACACACACACACACACACACACACTCTCTCTCTTTAGGTCCTTTGGGCTCAGGCACTGGGCTGAATGCTGATACTCCTCTTTGAAGTGAGCAAGCTCTGTGTGTGTGTGTGTGTGTGTGTGTGTGTGTGTGTGTGTGTGTGTGTGTGAGCGTATGTGCGTGTGCACTCGCGTTAGTTTACGTTTCTCTAATCAGATCAGGAGTTTAATTATTGATGTATGTGAATATGTGAACAGTTTTGACCCCTGCAGCTGTACTGCTTAACCTTTACTGTGGGGCAACCCTGTGTGTGTGTGTGTGTGTGTGTGTGTGTGTGTGTGTGAGTGTGTGAGGGAGAGTTAAACAGCCACTGTGCTGTACTGCATGAGTTTTATAAGCGGTTTGAAATTGCCTTCAAGCTAATATGAAGTTTAATATACGGAGCAAAGGCGCCTTTGGGTGACGCTC
Organism: Myoxocephalus aenaeus; assembly: GCA_038501785.1. Taxonomy (NCBI): domain Eukaryota; kingdom Metazoa; phylum Chordata; class Actinopteri; order Perciformes; family Cottidae; genus Myoxocephalus; species Myoxocephalus aenaeus. The sequence goes on from JBAMJR010000379.1 coordinate 44,180, forward strand.
TAAAACCTTTGTTTTCTCTCTCTCTGTGTGTTTTTCCCTGCAGGTGCGTGGAAATCATCGCCAAGGAGGGCCGCAGCCTGAAGGAGCTCTACCTTGTATCTTGTAAAATCACAGACCACGGTAGGATACTTTCAATCACTGTCCCTTTGTTGCAGTCAACCTCCGACATTATCATCATAACCGTTATTACTCGCAGCCGCTAACATGATTCAGGACTCATTTGGTTTTTACGACCCGGGGGGGGGGGGGGGCCCTCGAGGGACCCGCAAACAGTAAAAATGTTATTGAAAAGTTTCGCGCGGATTGAAGTAATGTTCGCTGGATCTCTGTAGTGCAGTCGGTAGCTGTTCGCGTCAGAGTCCAATTTTAAAAGTGGGAGCGCTCCGGTCCTGAAGCCGCACCTTTACAGACCCACACCCGCTGCAGGGTGGGGGGTCCGTAAAGGTGCGGCTTCAGGAGCAGCGTTGCTTCAGGGCGCAGTGTGTGACGTAGTCGCCGGCTGTTCCTGGCAGGATTTCCATGCGTTTGTAGAGGAAGACGTGTTTGTGTTGTCTGACAGGAGACGTCCATGCTGTTTTCCTTCAAACAGTCAGCATTTACATCCCTCTTTTCATCGTCTTCTTTTTTTTTCTTTTTCATTTTGTTTACACGGCCTTCCCCTCCTCTGCTTGATGCCACTCTGCCTCGTGTTTTGCAGAGTATTTGATTCTTTTATCAGCCACAGCACCGTGCACAGTCGGAGTTCTTCAGCGCTGAAGCGTCAGGAGTGGCAATGCTGACTAACACTAGCTTGCATGAATTATTTGACTCCCCCAGTGCGGCGGCGTTTGTCTGTTTCGTGGTTGCGGTGCATGCGTGTGTACCCTGGGCGATCCGCAGATGAAAGCTACCAGCTGTGGCGCTCATTTTCTTTCTTTTTTTGAAGAGGTACACAAGATAACACAACCTGAAGTGTTTTTTTTTTGTCACCTATTTGTTTTTTTAAACGATGATCCAACTGGGAATTAATTGAGTGTAATTGTTCCGGCATGTTTCATTTGATTCAAAGAAGCTCCATATACTTTCATTAGCAGAGGTCTGCGCCTGTTTTCCCCTCCTAATATATTATGTTGATCTGTCTGGATGAATCGCCTGTTCACATTTACACAGTGGGATTAAGGGGTAACAAACTAACTTTGCCCGTTGGTCCCGTGGAGTTCACTTAAATCGGCTACTTAAGGTGAGTTTACTTTTCTTTTGACCAGAAGAAAGTCAGCAGCCTGCACTTTCGATAGTGAGGCCCTATGCCCGATTTTTGTGTTGGATAATATTGCTGCAATTATTGTTGTTTCTTAACTTGCTGTCGTCTGAATGATAAGCCTATTGAAAAAGGGCACAAAGAAACTGCGGAGATAAAAGACAAGCAGGCCTTCTGCTTGTTAGTCCCTCTGTGTTTTCTTGAGAGCTCAGGGAGCTTAGTGTGTGCGTGCGTGCGTGTGTGCGTGTGTGTGTGTGTGTGTGTGCGCCTGTAAAGCCCATTCGAGTCATCGTATGGGATGTTTGGATGAACTTGACTCATAGGATGCCGTATTTGACCCTTTCCATACCGGGCCCCAGTCCGGCGTATCATGTGGCCTTGAACACGTGTGCATTCATATTCATAGAGACCGGCTGCCGGCTCAGTTGTTCATCTCGTCCAAATTGAACTCTCTCTCTCTCTCTCTTGCTGCCTTTTCTGGATTTTTCAAGTTGGGGTTCATTGTTTGATTGAAACTGTGCGCCAACAGGAAGTAAAGAGGAAGTATTTAATGTAATGTGGATGCTTTCAACTAGCTCTTGCGGGAAGTGGCCTGAAAATTGGTTCTGGCGTACCCAGTTTAGCTAAAGTCGACCCATTCAGATTAATTGGACAGCCTCATCATTGTATTTGTCTGAATGGGGTATTGAGGCAGTTAGCAATTTACAACTCCAGCTATTAGTTTAAACGTAGGGTTGGTAATCTTCAAAAGCTATTTTAATATAAAAAAAAAAATGTAAAAAAATGTAAAAAAATGTAATTAAATAAATTGGGCCTGTGGCTGTTGCAGGACTGTAATAAGCCAGTCCAATAATTTCATTCAGCTGGAGTGTAGTGATTGGACGGGCTACCTGTGCGCCTGCGTGTTTTCTGCTCGTGCGCTCGTTGCTCGTCACGGTCTTCCGCAACCGGCTAGCTTAACTGATGTTGAGTGCTAGCAATAGCCATGTTTATTGTTGAAGGTCATTTCAATAATTTGGGGAGGGGGGCGGAAGGCCTTATTGTCGTGTTGTCTGTGTTGCCAATTTGGCGACTTTCTCTCTAAATTCAGCAACTTTTCAAGCTAGCGCCGTTAGCTACAGTCATTGTTTCTTCGTTGGATAATTTAACATGCGCGCTATTCACCAAAGATCACAGACCCAGCTTGTCGGCGGTTTCCCCAACAACGTCGTAATGACATCACGTGCCGCGTCGCCGCACAGTTGCAGGCTCAAACGATTAACCCCCAACACGAGCGCCGCTTACTTCTGTGAGATTCAGTGACGATGATCACCTCGACGACTCTGGACCCGAGCCTCGACTGCGTGCGATTGTGAAACGTTGCGTGGGCGTGCGTCTGCTGGTGTTTGATGAATGACTCCCAACATCACAATAGTACATTAAACCGGGAATGCACACAGCAGACCCCTCCCTATATATCCCCCCGCCCTCGCTCTCTCTCTCTCTCTCTCTCTGCGTGTGTCTGTAATTATTTTGACCAAGATGAATTGGTGATATCTGATCTTCTTCACTAATGACCCCTCCGGCTCCCTCTGGCCGATGATGGGATCTGTGTGTGTGTGTGTGTGTGTGTGTGTGTGTGTGTGTGTGTGTGTGTGTGTCCTTCCTGAATAGAGATGCCTGTTGTAGGAGCTCTGTGCACTAACAAAATGATTGGTGGATTTCCTGCCTCCGTCTCTGATAAATGAAATAACAGAAATTAGATTTTATATCAGCCAAGCCGGTCCCTCGTCCTTTTTTCTCCTGCGCTAACTATTTTTTATTAATGGCCTCTCTGAGTGCATTTGAGATGTCCACAAGCCTCTTACCTGTTTGAGTGTTTTGTTTTTTTCTTCCCCTGTGTGATTTTTATAGAAGCTTTGAGGATAGACAGACATGAAGACAGGTTTAGATGACGGAAAGAGAGGGCAGGGCAACATGCAATTTTACTCCCAGCGCAGATGGTTTTGGAGATTATTTGGTGAGTAAGAGTAAACAAATGGGAAAAAAAGGCAAGGATGGATCTTTTTGGGTGTAATGATCTTTCTGAAAGCCCTGTTAGTGCTATGAAAAAAAAACAACCCTTCCCTAGACGTCTCTCTCGTTCATAACAGAAATGAAAAGTGTATTCACGGCAGCAGAGAGACTTGTTAAACACCTGGATTTTAGTGATTTGCATGTTTCGTGAGATTAATCCACTTTTTCACACCTGACGATGAGTAATGATCACGGCACTGAAATATTTTTTTCATTCATTCCGCACTCCTGGCACCTTTTTGTTGCCTTCCTGACATTACAGTGTGATTCACTTTACATTACAGTGTGATTCACTTTACATTACAGTGTGATTCACTTGACATTACAGTGTGATTCACTTTACATTACAGTGTGATTCACTTTACATTACAGTGTGATTCACTTTACATTACAGTGTGATTCACTTTACATTACAGTGTGATTTTGCGCTGGATTCATTCGGTAAGAAGTCAGAAGAGCGTCTCAAAAAAACAGCCAACGTGTTGTTTTAAGCGCGACAATACAACACATCTTCTTCGTAGCGTCCACGTTGTTTCCACGATGTGACTTAAAGGTCACGAAAAATGACATGTGAATGCACCACAGTCTGCCGTGCTTGCCGCCTTCCCCGACAGTGTGTGGTCAGCCTCCCCACTCCCACTACTTCTTCATTTTCTTGCAAACAATAATGTTTCACAATGTTCTGTTTTATTCCAACAACACAGACGCCAGGTCAAACAATTTCTCGCATTGTCATGTTTACTTCCTAAACACACACATTGCTGAACGTAGTTTCCATTTTGCTCAAATTTGAAACGATTGTAAAACTTTTTGTAAACATTCACTTGTTTTGGTGTGTGTGGCTTCTCCTCCATTTAAATAACTAATGTTCTCTACCTCAGCGGTCCCCCAACCTTTTTTGAGCCACGGACCGGTTTTGTGTCAGACAATATTTTCACGGGCCGGTCGAAAAATATGACGTAATAAATATGACGTAAATGATACGACCGGCATAAAGACAATTATAAAGTGCATCAAGATACAACTCACCATTACGCCCAATTAGTGGGAGCCCTGAGCTTGTTTCTCTGCTACGAGCCGGTCCCACCTCGGGGTGACGGGAGAAAAAGACCGAGCCCCGACGTGTGTTTATGTCCAGTCTGCTGACTCTACTCCGTACCTTAAACCTTTTATGTGCACTCTGTAGCTTCATTAAAACCCGCTTCACAAAGACAGGATGTTGAAATGGAGGCAGGGTTTCAGAGCTTTTTTAGGCGATCTCAGTAACTCTGCCTTGATTTTAATCCAGAACACCGAGTTGAAACGGACTTTTAAGTTTCATTTTTGGGGTAACGTAACCTCTTGACATGTGTCAAGAGGTTAAAAATGTATCCGTCATTTTTCAAAATAAAAAAAGATTTCGGACCGCTGCTCTACCTGACACTGGGATCTAAGGTTACTTGGATAATGTGAGTGCTCTCGTATCACTGCTACCTCCAGACTTCCAGGGCCGCAAACACACTGTCCAACACATTCAGTAATTACATATCGAAATCTCCTGTTTCAACAGCTGCAGTGTCGGCCGTCTTGATTTTGAGATATTGGGATCTAGAAGCAGAAACAAAGTAAAAAAGGATGACCGGCTGAGCTCCTCATCCCCATCGCCGTGGTCTCAGTGTGCCCCGTCTCCCCGTCACAAATAAAAGTAGCGCTGTAACATCGCCGGCGAAAGCTGATCCCGATGAGAAACCCCGCTCGGCTTCGTTCCCAGTGCTAATCAGATCTCCACACCGCCGCTGTCATCCTCGCTGGCCGACCCCGACACAGGCGGTGGTCCTCGCTGCTTCTTCAGCGCACCTGGAGAGACAGTGAGCCCTCCTTGTCCCCCCCCCGCTCTCGTCTCAGGGCGTGTGTGTTTTGCATTCGAGGGCCTCCATTTGTGTGTCGGCTGTGAGCTCCAGCGTCTACCTGCGCTCATCGTGTCTCTCGCAGCCCGCCTGCTTTATCCGGAGACAAAGAAAGGGAGACCTTGGCACCTCCGCTCTTTACATATGGTAATTCCCCTCTATCACCAGCACGTCTCCGCGCGATCCCTTTCCTTGTCAGCCGTGGCCTCCTGTGTACATCTGCGAATGCGACACGGAGCGAGACACCTGTGGGAGACTGTGTACGAGTGAGGAGGGGGAAGAAAAGAGGCAGCTTCGCTCTGCTTTTAGAGGACTTCAAGCAGAAGTGGGAGGGGATTATTTCAGGCTTCCTCTCTGATGGAACTCAAAGTCCTATTCGTTTACGGTACAGACAGTGTGAGCTGACCGGCATCTCCAGCACCGCCAAGTCCCAGATCGGCTGAATCATCTGTACAGAGGATGAGCACAACAAACAGCATTATGTTGTTGTGAAGGCCAAGCAAAGCTGATAATAACAATAATAATAATAATATATTCAGCAGTTTAAAGTCACTCCAAGGAACCTTATTTTTGTGTTTATTGCAACAGCCCCTGTGGACAAAAGTGGCAGTGTTTCCGAGCACCAATGACTAGCATTAAGAATAACTAAATAAAAATAGCCACTCTTCTCGCTGATGGTTTCCTTTACGAAGGCCATAAAGAGGCATCAGTATCAAATTGAGGAATTGAGTAACTTTTAATACGTTTACCTTCAGGTTCTGTGCCAACTATGCCAATTTGCTACATCCAATATTTAGAGCCATCTGCCAACCAAAAAACACGACCACAAAGATGAAATAATTCAAACTAATAGCCGTAAAGTAATCCTATGGTATCGTCATATAATCATCCGGGTTCCTCTTGTGGTTCTATGTTGCAGAACATTCAGGCTTTCTCTAAATATTGGGAATTAAAAGTGGGACAAACGCCTCCTGATCATACTTTCCGCCCGCTTTGCAAGTATATTACACCTATTAATACATCTCGACAGTGACAGCCCATCTTCCAGACTGTTGTGATTGTGTTGTATTGTTGCAGAAGAAGGACTGAGCTACTCAGATTGTGCGCTTCAATTGTGGCGTCCATCTGTATTTACCGATCTGTCAGCTTGTGAGATTATTGTTGTCATTCAACTTCTTATTCCCCTTATTTGATAACCCCCCCCCCCCCTATAGCTCTCACATAATTAACACGCATCTACATTTTATTTTCTTCCTGCTATAAACCCTGTTCCAACTCCTTCCTCCTCTCTTTCCCCCTCTCATCCCTCTTTCCATTCATCTTTCAGCTCTCGCTTTCATCCGAGGCGCTTTGCTCTAAATGTACGGAGCGTTGATAGATGGGGCTTCCCCGCCGCCTTGAGCAGAACCTCAAGAATGAAGTATGGCTGTATGTGTTTGCCTCTACTCGTGTGTGTGTGTGTGTGTATATTTGTGCGACTCGGCGCCTGTTTACATGCCTCCGTGTGAGCTTTTGTGTACTTTAACAGCTTTCCCTTTTGCCGCTGGGGAAATTTGTATACGCACTCACTCCTCAGAGTATCGTAGCGCTTTTTATTTTATTTTTTACAAAGGGAGGTTACTTAGCATAACAGCAGCTGAAACAGCACAGTAACTATCTCAGCGACTATGAAAATGGCGTGTGATTGTTTTTTCGCTCTCCGATCCAGCACGATGAGGCCATTAAGTGAATACTCAAGGCTCAAGAGTCGGCTGTGAGCCGGCGTTCACTTTTTTATTATTCTGCTCCATGTGTGGGATTGATGCGCATGTCAAACCATTCAGCGCCATATCCGTTTTTTTTCTTTCGAGCCACGGTTTAGCGTCTCATGGTGCCATTTTAGTTTTTTAAAATCGGAATCACTGCCATTTAAAGGATGGGAGCGTTGGCCATTGTATTTGCCGCGATCAAACCTGTCCAAAGGGCTGCAGCTCCGTGACCCCCGGCTCCTCCTCGTACATCAACCCCCCTATCTCTTACTTTCTCTTCCGCGTCTCCATTTCTCGTCGAGCATTTGTGTGCTTTCCCCTCCGTCCTGTTTGTTTATGAAGCAGTTATTCGCCACCCACGGCCTGAGCGCTGTGTAACATAATGTGATGTAAACTTAGATAGTGTAATAGCTTGTTTGCTCCTCTCTGTCTGGCATCCAGTAGGTAAATAATGTAACTCTTAAAGCAGTCGATTAAAATGCGCAGAGCGGTGCTGCAGATTTATGTGGGCTGCAAATAAGGGGGTGGGGGGGTGCAAGTCAATAGACAATCTTTGTCTGTCTGCATGGCCGCTGTGTGTGTGTGTGTGTGTGTGTGTGTGTGTGTGTGTGTGTGTGTGTGTGTGTGTGTGTGTGTGTGTGTGTGTGTGTGTGTGTGTGTGTGTGTGTGTGGAGTAAGGAAATGGTTATGGTTTCTTGTTTTGCGGTTTTGTTTATGATCACATGTAGTACACCATAGTTTTTCCATCGAGTCATTTTTTTAATGATTGACAGTTTACAAAATTTCCTGAACTAACATAGGCATCCATAATTATGGCAAAAGCTATTCATTTGAGTAATGTTCGAATGCACGTCTGGAGAAGCGCACGTTCAGTCACGTTGGGTTATGAGTGTCAGCATATGATTTGGGTGAAATCTTTGAGGGGCCTGGACATGCATATGACTTTTTTTTTTTTTTTTTTTTTATCCACCCGGCAACTTCAATGTTGAAGAGTGTAACCGTCACAGCGCAACCCGACAGAGAGCGATCCGCCATAAAGCGTAAAAACAATGACACCGGAGGAATCCGAGCCCATTTTCCGACTCTGTTGATCCTTTAACATTATCACGCCGACACCCTAAAAGCCGATGGAGCAGCGGTGCACAGAAACGGCCCCTACGAGGGAGATTCATATGCTGTTTTCTCTTCGAGGGGGTCGGAGAGGCGGTGAGATGGGGAGAGAGAGCGAGAGAGAGAGGGAGGGAGGGAGCGAGCAACATGTGTTGCAGAGTGCTGCTGAACAGGGTGAGGGCAAAGACCCATAAAGTGGGTTATTATCTCTGCAAATCAATGAGAGTACCTGGGCCGCGGGGAAAACAACCGACATTACACCGAGCGAGCTCAGAGCTGGACGTGAGTACTCCTGCAACACCACCTGGATGCTGTGCTCCGGGTTGTCAAGGGCTGCAAATATCAATTCATTTCGACATCAATAAATCTACCGGTCGTTTTCTGGGTTAATCAAACGATTAAGATGTCGACAGATGTATTGTTTTGTCCCAAATCCAAAGATGTTAAATGTACAATTTATATATCAAAATCAGTTGACTAATGATCTCGTCTTATCAGCTAAATTGAACTAAATGCGTAAAACACATGCATTTCCTGTTTTGCAAATCAATATCTCCTGCGTTTAAAATAAATAAAACAAGTGAAAACCCTAAAAGTGAAGAGAAAAAAAAATGGTTCGCCTTTTTGGCTTCAGCCGTGGAAAACTGTAAAGGAAGCCTCTCTGTAGAGAATAAGAGGGGAGGACCGTTTTCCCACCATTTGCGAGTTTGGAAAGTTCATTAGAAAATTGAGAGGGTGACAGGTGAGGAGGGAGCAGCGACGGCTCGAGAGGCCAGAGCCTCCGCGTTTAGCTGGAGTGTATAAGCGCTCTTCCATAGGGGTTCGGATCGGCAGATTCTTCGCCGCGTGTATAAATCGAGATTTCCATTTCCTTACATCAGCCCCGTGGTGGTATTCGCAGATTGGGTGAGCAGCGCAAAGAGGCTGAAATTGAATTAGTTTCCATATATTGTCCTCTCCTCCTCTTTCTCCAACTAAGCCCTGTGGTCTATCCACTGTTTGCCTTATGGGGGAGAAAAGTGAGGGGGGCTTAAACTGTGAAGGATGGGGCTTACGCTGTCTAGCATCTTACTGGTCACACACAAACACACTCATACACTCACTCTCTCTTACACACACACACATCCCGGGATTACAACCGCTTGCACTTACACACACAGACGCAAACACAATCACGCGGGCAGTACGCACATATTATAGATGCACTTTTGAGCTCATGCTAAAATCTCCCTTCGCTCACACTATCAAATTTCAGCGCGCAAGCTTTGCCTTAACTTTTTGTTGGGAGGAGCATAAACCGCTGCTATTTTGGGCTTAAATCTAGGGAGAGGAAGGATTGAGATGGCTTGAACGTATGTGTTTATATACAGATTTGTATCGCTCATATTGTTTGTGTCCCTTTTGTACTAGAGGATGTTATCTTGTGTCTGTGAGCCGCTGGACGCCCGTGTTTCTGTTCTGGAGAGAGAGGTAGCTTTAGCAACAAGAGGCCCCATGTGTGTCTATGAAAGCTTTGGTGTAAATGCTCCAATTGCTCCATCTTCTTCCCCCACTCATCGTCATCTCAGTCCTGTAGCTCCTAATAACAGAGAGCTTTAAGTGTGCCCGCGGGACATAATAACACCAGGCTGTGTAAGTCGTAGAAGATGCCCCCCCCCCCCCCCCCCCCCCCTCTCCTTCCTGTTATTGCTGGCTATAAGGTTTTTGTTTATAGAAGTGAGGCACTGCATTTTCTTATTTTTCTTATTAGGGCCATTGTGCGTGTGTGCGTGTGTCTGGATATGTATTTCTCTCGAGGCATTATCACATCCACCGTGCCGTCGCCTCGGAGTAGCGCCGACGCAGCCTGTGGACAGGTGTAAAATGCTCAGTGCTCGCTGTAATGACTTAGAGGCCTCTCTCTCTCTCTGTGGTTATCTCATTATATTTTCCCCTGTGCTCTCTCACTCCGTCTTTCACTCCTCGTCTCCCCTCAGGTGCGAATGGACCTGTCCTGCAGGTTACGTTGGGTGTTGATGCGTGTTGGTGACCGGATCAGGAAGGTGCTTGAAGCGCAGTCTACTCCAAATGTCCCCAGGCTAAGGGCGTGTGTGACTAATGCCATATTCACGACATGAAATAAGTTGCACAGTTTAGATTTTTTAAATATCTTTAGAGTCAACATACAACAGCTAGGCCTTTGGTACTTTTCTGAAAGCTCAGGTCAATCTGACGCCGCGCTTCGTAAGAGGAAGAGCCTGCAGCACAAGAGCACAGTCGTCAAAGCCCACTGAGTAGCTCAACACTCGGTGTGGCTGTTTGAGTGAGATACTGTAGTGTTAGATTTAAAAAAAGACACAGAGCAGAAGTAGCGTGTAGAGCAGCATTTGAAGAGTCTTTAATTGAGATTTCATCTTCACTGATGAGGCTTGAAGAATCCTTTTTTCAAATGTAAAACTTGGCTCATAGTTTCCTTTTTTTTCATTATCTCTGAAGAACTGTGCATGTAACCACTTGAACTTAACATAACTGCTTCATTGGCAGTGTTTTTTTCTGTGCTGTTTTCTGTAATATATTTGTACCAAGGTACTAAGATAATATAAACTACACACTTATATAAAGTATATATATATATAGCTGTAAATAAGCATACTTTATTGTAACAGGGGTTCAGGAGACATAATTAGTGACTATTTTCTCGTCCAACTTTTTCTAATTACTTTCAAATCAGTCAAAGTTTACAGTCATGAAATTGTAAACATGTAGAATATGAAACACTTCAACCATTGCAATGTCTCTTCACAAAAGATATCAAGCCAGATTCCTCATTCTAGCTATAGTAGCTCCCTGGTAGGGAGTGTAGTGTGTGTTTACACAAATTATTAAAATATCCATTCAAAAAATAGATGAATAGCAAAAAGTCTTAAACCCCACACCACTTCATTACATTTACATGTAATATATCTTAAAGTATCCCACTTTCAAAAGACTGGGATCAAATCAAAGCCTCTTTTTCCAGCGTGAACAATTTAATTTGAAATTAGCCCTGAAGTTGAGAGCAACATGCTTGTCATTGAGATTATGGGTCGACGTTTCAGTTAAACATAAAACTTTCTTTTTGGAAGGTCACCGCCTCACTCAATTCCCTACATCTGTATATTTGCGAGATAATGCCGCTGCTAATCCCCTGCAAGGTCAGTGCTTGTATTGGATGATTGTACCCCACTGTTTATTCATACTTCCTGCTGATGTCATTTCCTCCTGCTGGCTCTGACCTCTGACCTGTCATTTACCTCCCATCGTTGCCGCGGTTTAGTCCACCTCGGTGGCCGCGGTCCAAGAGAACATCCCTATCTTTATCTCAGTCGGATTCCTCTGCTTACAGGAAGGTTACTATCTAAATGCAAAAATCTATTTGTACTTAAAAGGTCACTTCTCATTTGGATTCTTAATATCCTCTTTCATCTTCTTTCCTCTCTCCTCATTTTTCATTGGCTCCTGGAGTCTCTCTCTCGCTCTCTGTCCATGTGATGTCTTTTCCCGCTGTTACTCCGTTGTTTGACAAAAGTGCCGTACGTCATCCGGTTGACAGGGAATGGCTGTGATACATAACGCATCAGCCATGTTTAAATGGCTTAGCTTATGACTCTTAAATGTATTTCAGCAGCAGCAGCTCTGGCGAGTAGCCACAAAGTCACACGGGGTGTTGGCTGTTTCCCCATCATCATTTGATCAATGGCACTGATAAAACCGAGCAAAACGCCCGCCATTACACTGTGTGTGTGTGTGTGTGTGTGTGTGTGTGTGTGTGTGCGTATACAGTGTAATTATATGATAAAAGGCATGTGTAAATCACTGCTCTTTCAACATAAAAGCCAGTGGGGGGTGCTGTCTTGGCAGAACCGTGATTTACTGCAACACAGCATATGTGCTTCATTCAGCATGTGTCTGTTTAGTATAATGTGTTCGCCTCCCCCTCGAAGCTGTTGCTCTCTTTAGTACAAAAAAAAAAAAGTAGGAAGAGTCATTTTGGATGGAAGCTCATCATAAACGTACAACATGCGTTGAGTGGGTCGTCTTTAAATGCAGTAGATCACCGACAGGCAAATACTTGTCTGGAATCTATTGCTTATTAACTTTGAGAACAACAACTTTATATACAACTTTAATATCTGAAGGCGCTTGATTACTTTTTGAAATATTCATTTAATATTGTTTCCAATTACAAATCAAAAGGACTATCTGAAAGGACTTAATGCGACTAATTGAGTAGCCCTGGCTCATGAGTTCAGGTTAACGAATGAATAATACAAAATAAAAAAAGAACAGTGATTAATTCAACTCCTTGGGGTGATATAAAATAGATGATTGACTGTGAGGATTCATTCAAAGTTAATTGAAATTTTTAAATGCCCTATTAGAATAAAATATCGCTTCAAGATGTAGCAGAACGTCCCTTTCGATATTCTGACGTATTGTGATTGGTTGTTGGTTCAATCATGAACGCTAGCGGGCCATTCCTGAAGTGAAGACGCTCGTCCCGTCAATCTCAACAAATGTCAAGTGGGCACATTTTCGGCGAATGGAAACTTGAGCGATGCGAGAGAAGACGTCTCTCTTCCTGATACTGCCCTGGCGGTTTCGGCCGGTGGCATCCTCTGAGCGCCACATTCCTACACTCGTCCCCACCTCTGTGTTCTTGTTTGGTACTCAAGTCTGTCCACGCCTGGTTTCCTCTGGACATATTGTAATCTCCCCCCCCCCCTCCTCCATGCGTTCTCATTCTGCTATCGGCATGTCCTGTAAAGCTTCATTTACAGAGGAGCCCTAATCAGATATGTACCGGTGGAGAACAGTTTGTCAGAGCAGTGTGTGGGCTGATAGATAGCGAGGCTTAGCCGAAGAGGGGAGCGCCTTGTAAGCCCTCAATTATATGCCCGACACCCGGACGCAGGAAAGAGACACTCGGGAGTTTGTGTTTTTTGTGCTTGTGTGTCTCCGTCTTATCCTTGAGCGTGTTTGGTTGCGTGGCTGTATACACGTTTGGTTAATGTTTGCTGCGCATAGTGTGGGGTGGAGCAAAGGTGGGCCAAGCCGAATAAGGTGCGAGTTGAATGCATACTTTGAAAAGCTCTTATCGCCTTCTAAAGATCCACAGGTGGAATCGAAAAGGTCCAGAGGCCTTGGCTCAAGGCTGGTTATGAGGGCATTGTTGAAATTGAAAGCGATATAATACATATATGTGTATATATAGAGAGAGATATAGAAGTGAATCTTTTGTAAGAAAAATACATCCACAATGTGGAGGGCACGAAGGGGCTATGTAGATCCAACTCTTTTCCATTCTTTCTTTCAAGGCCATTCAAAGCTCATGGTTTGGCTCTGTGGCGTCGGGGCCCACAGAGACGCCGGGCTGGAATCAGATGCAGCATGAAAAAGGTGAGCTCGGGAGAGCAAACAGCGAATAGTGTTTGAACATCTCTGCGGCTGGAGTTCACCGCTTCAAGGCTGCCTACCTCTGCAGATAGAATATTCATCCGCTGCATTGTTCCGCCGAGGCGTGTAACCTTTAGCGGAAAAAAATCACAGCGCAACTCGACCTTGCTTTTCTACTTTGTTATCCTGCAGCCTCCAGTGCAAACAGCAGAGCTTTCTTTGATGCTAATAACATTACAGTCTCTCTGTGTACCATTCGTTGAATATGTTTATTGCCAGTAATAACTAGTGTGTAACGTTGAGGGATTTTTTTTTGTCTCGTTAGAGAGTTGATTACTCATGTCTAAAGGGAACTCCCAGGCTTCTGCTGCCCAGGTCTCTGAGCTCAAAGGTGATGCTTTCCACTGCTAAGAATGGATCATTATCTGCCTGCCTCTGCCCCTACTTCACCATTAGTGGCTAATACAGTGATTAAGTATTGTCAAAGCCAATGATACAAGGGTCTTGTTTGTATGCCTCTGTTCCTGCGACAGCTGTGGACTGAGAAGTTATGTTTTCGGGGTTGTCCGTCTATCCAGTCTAGTCTCGTGATCTTAGGAACACCTTTCTTCCAATTTGACACAAGCGTCCACCTAGACTCTGGGATGAACCGATTAGACAGGTCGCTGTTCAATTTTCTTTTATCTGTTGTCATTGTGCTACACAGGGGTTGTGCAACAAAATGCAGTTTGTTGTCCCATTTTGCTACGTAAGAAAAGCACACCAAACAAAATAATATATATATTAGTCATGGTTTTTAAAAGCCGGAGGAAAGCAGCTGCTCTGAAGTCTGGTGGTACGGCTGCTGATACTTCTGTATCTCTTGCCAGAGGGCAGCAAACAGCTAGTGGCTTCGGGTGGGTATTGTCTTTCAATATCCTCTGGGCTCTTCGCAGGCACCTCTTCTCACCAGGCTAGACGGGTACCAGTGATGTTCTGGCCGGTTTTAATCTCAGCCCTCCTGTCCTGTGGCGTGCACATATAATGCCATTTGGTCACGATTGCAGTCAGGATACTTTCTATTGCTCCTCAGTAAAAGGTAACAAGATCGTGGCATGTTTTGACCAATGACAAGGAATTCTTACGCTGACATTTTGGACAGACGTAGATCTAAACTGCAACGTGACTGATTGGCGAAAGCATATAACCGGGAGGCGGTAATTCTAAAATCATGCCTGACTGCTTTGATTCACAAAGGTCTTCTTTGGTGTTGGTTTAGTTGACCCTTGTAGTGATCTGCCTGAAACAGAACCTTGTATTACACAAAGACAGCCTTTCAGGCTCCGGGGTTGGCAGGAAACCAGCCATTACAAGGTCAACAGGACCTTTATTACTTCTTATTAGTCTACATTATACCTTGTGGGAGATTTTACATAAACACACACCCACGCCGATACGCAGGCTTCCAGAGCTATAAGCTCACGGAAATGGCAGATGGGATCCTGCCTCACGCCAAAAGACATGCCCTGGGGAGCTCAGGTAAACATTGGCTCCGTGTTTTTCTGTTTATTGTTTGATCATAAGCTACAACACAGTCCTTTTTTACTCCTCCCTCCCTCTCCATTTGCAGTCTCAACACGGTTTATGGGATGGAAATTGTATCCCTCGTCTGAACACGCCGTTAACGTGTATTTTTTTAACTGTAGCATTTGAGAGACACACATGCACACACGTAGCGGTGTATTTCTCGCACTAATGAGAATGGAACCTCATTTCATAGCAGTAATTGTGCGTGTGTATATTCCCCCTTTGTTTCTAAAGATTATGCTTGTGAGACCCAGGGGCCCGTCGATTGTTTCGAGTGCCTCTCCACTCTGTATGACTGCGCTGTGCCGCAGGTGCCCAACAAAGCAGCACCATTGGAATGCAGCGAACGCACCTCCATTGTGGCATTAGACGCATTTCATCGCCACCTATTTCCCCTACTCTGAGTACATTCAGATGCATCTGAGTGGCCTTGGCTCCCGGCTAATTCAATGACTGCATACGTACATACTCGCGGATCTACAGGTGCACGCAGTCTCTCTTATTATATCGTATTGGAAGGGAGCGAAGTCGGCCGCGCCGTGTTTCGAGAGAATACGTTGAAAGTGTTTTTATTTTGTTTGTGCCTCTATTGTTAAGTCAAAAAGGTTGTAATGGACTTTTCAGTGTCTGCCTCCATTTCCCCCTGCTCTTCAGTCAATTATAAAGTAGGCCTACACAGACAACATCCATTAATATCACTCCTGGCCGTTTCCCGAGAAATACTCCCAGTACATCCATCAATAAAGTAGAATTAGGGGGAAATAGGAGCAGAAATATGAAATGCTCAATAGAATATGGCATTTGCATTGACAGTCAAACCATGAAATACATCTCTCTCTCGCTCTCACTCTATCACACCCTTTTTACTCTTTCTTTCCACTTATTATTCACAGACCATAGTCATTGCTAAGTGCAGGTGAAAAAAGCCATTAAGTCACGGGCTAGGAGGCTTATGTGTGTGTGTGTGTGTGTGTGTGTGTGTGTGTGAGTGTGAGTGTGTGGGAGAGAGAGAGAGTGACAGGAAGACAGATTGCTGCACAATCTGAAATATGACATTCTAATCGTTGTGTATGTTAATTAAGAGACTTTATTGAAACGTTTCTTGTGACCGCAGAAATTGGAGGCTTAATGAATGGAATGTCCATGTTCTATGCATGCGTGGAGACGTGCGTGCGTTAGTGTGTGTGTGTGTGTGCGTGAGTGTGTGCATTGAAGTGCCTAGCAAGAGGAGAAAAAAAGACCTTAAAGGCTCTACTTGATTGCCATTTTTTCACATATCAATATTTCCTCTTTTTTTTCCCCATCTCTTGCAGACTTGTTTCCCTTAACAGTCTCCTCCAAATGGGGAGGTCGAATGTGCGCTCTGCACTTGGCTCATTTTTTATTTTATTTTTAATCCCAGCAGGGATTTGGTGGTGACACTTGTGAACAGGCTTCGTCGACATTTGGAAAATATATTAAATATCCACCATATGCTCCGAGCAGAGGCGGCATGACAAGTTCTCTGCGTTTGTCTGTGTGTGTGTGTGTGTGTGTGTGTGTGTGTGCATACGTGCGTGCATGCCGTTTGAGTGTTTGCACACATGTGCTCTGAGATAGAAACGCAAACACTGCAATGACTCGGATGATTCAG
This sequence comes from Myoxocephalus aenaeus, assembly GCA_038501785.1. Classification (NCBI taxonomy): domain Eukaryota; kingdom Metazoa; phylum Chordata; class Actinopteri; order Perciformes; family Cottidae; genus Myoxocephalus; species Myoxocephalus aenaeus. Next base: position 60,830 of record JBAMJR010000379.1, read on the forward strand.
TGTTGGGAGTATCCAAAGTCACATTATAACGAAGAATCCCCGACAGTTCTCACAGTTTCTGCGTCTTCGGAGGTCAGCGCCATAAAACGGGTGTGCAAATTCATAAAATGTATATGACAGTCTAATGGGGCCTCTTATGTAATAGCAGGGGTAAAGTGTTGTGATTTAAGATGCTTACAAGCTGTGTGTGTGTGTGTGTGTGTGTGTGTGTTAGTGTTATAAAGTGAAAGCGACTGTAACGGCAAATATTTTCCGGCCACATCACTTCCATCAGAGCCAGGCACTCGCTTGTAAAATGGTCACCTGACCTGACATGCCAGTTTGTGGGTTCACAAAAGCTTTGCCCGCTAATGAGGCTCTGCGTGTTTTAGCACTCACCTTCGCACCTCATTGGAGGCTGCTCCAAAAGGAGTCCGCGTAGAAAAGTCAATGGACATATGTGAGTGGGCGCGATGAGATGCAAGGGGAACATTTCACATGTCCAGCGGCCATATTTGTGCAAAAACAACTTGAGGAAGGCCAACAACTCACTCACTTGTGGGTGATAATGCCTTTTAGAAGCTGCTCTGTCATTCCTTCTACGTGAGGGTAACATCATGTGCCTTTGTCGTGGGGATGAGTGGTCATCCTGCAACCACAAGGTAGCCGGTTCGATCCCCAGTCCCCCCCATAGTTCGCATGTCGAAGTGTCCCTGAGCGCTTCACTCGGGGCAGCCCACTGCTCCTTAAAACACTAAGGATGGGTCAAATGCAGAGAATACATTTCCCCATTGTGCGACTAATATTATGGATTATTCCTATTCCTATTCCTTCCTTTTCTAACTCCACCCGGTAGAAAAGCCAAGAAGAAGAAGAGCTCCCCCATTCGTGTGAAAGATAAATCATTTTAAAATAACAAAATTCCTTCCCCGAAAAGTGTTTTTTATGGATGGCTTGACCTTCTGAAGTCACAAAAGAGCATATTCACACTTGCATTACCATTTCCCATCGAATGTGAGAGCCACGGTGGACTACTACTTGCTCTCTGGATCAATCCCCTAACATCAAGACCCTTTTTTTTCCTCTGGGGGACTGTGTCAAGGCTCCCAGAGGGCTGTGTCGAGGCTCGGGTCCTGAGAGGGACTGGCAGGTGCGTCGAGGATGGTGTCCCGCTGAGTTAATCCAAGAGAGGTTCCTGTGGTTCCACAAGGAGAGACGAGCTGATTCCATTGGATCTGTGCTCTCTTTTGCTCAGCCTCTCTTAAAGAGGAGTCTGTCACATCCTCCAGGAATCTCTTCTCATGGTGTGTTCGAGGAGAGATTGTTTTTCACCCACTCTGCTGAAACATTTCCTACAGGGAGTGAGGTGACAGCATCCAGTGATGAGTTGAGTTGCTCTTGGTTTCTTGACACCATTTCAAAATGAACTGCTTAAGCTGTTGGGCAGTGTCTTTTTTTTCTTTCTTTTCTTTTCTTTTTCTTTCATCAATTCTCTCAAAGTGCCTGCAGCCACCTTCAAATACCTCTGAGCGCCTGCAACGTTTCTCAAGAGCCTGCTGTCTTTCTTGTGCAAACACCTCCTGACACTTCAGGTTCAAGTCAACGTTACAGAGAGGTGCTACCCTTGTCAACTTCCCCTTTCTTTACACAGATTAACTTCACTCACTTCTCATGAGCAACTCGCCAATTGACGTCCAAAGTGGGAGACTTTCAAAAGAGAGAAAAACAAGAGAGACTCCTTTTGCGAAAGCACACTACGTGGTCATTGGATCTATCTGCTCATTTTATTATGAGTAGATTTTTTACAATTGCATAATTCCCTCAGGTGAGATTGCTTGCCCTTTTAATAAGAGCCTGTCGGGTTGATTGGTTGCCTTGTGCAGCATGTGAATACAAAACACTGTTCAATGGCTAAAACCTGTACTCAAAGAACTATGGTTACAATTAATAACCACGTGTTTTTCTAAAGACAAATAATGACTGGAACCTACAGGTGGTCAGTGTTTACAGGTGAATACTATAATATTTTAATCCGTATATTAAAATGATCATTTTTATATAAATTACTCATCGCGTCTAACCATTGAATTCTAGTTTTTCTAGTCCACGTGTCACAGCCGGCCTTCCTTAACAAACATTTGAGCGAATGCAATTAGCGGCGTCCTAATCGAAAACGATCGGACGTTTTGTCTTTCCAAGGGCTCTGTCATGGACAGCCCAACAGCCAGGTGACGTTCCTGCAGCAGATGCGGGACATGGAGGATGGAGATTGACAGAACGGGGACAGGCTGACGAACAAGCTCTATCCTCAGCACCGGCTATTGATTTCGGCTCTGAGGGCCGGTCAGGGTCGACCCGCCGCCTGAGCTGGAGCTAGCCGGCTATTAGCCAGGAAGGGGGGTATGCGGGAGAAGACGATATTATCGTGATGGCCAGTAAGAATCAAGGATATGATACGTGCCCTGCAAGTTTATGATATGACGGGAACGGGTCATGCCCGTAGGAAATAGCGCGGAAGCCACAGAGGAATCCATCTTGCTGTGTTGTGACCACAATTTTAACTGGATGCTATTTGTTTTCAAGAACATTTTGAGCTGGAAACTTGATTGTACTGCTTGAAGTTGTACTGATTGAACACTTGTAACTTCACATCAAAATTGGTAGAACGCAGTTTGCAATCATGTGATTCGACATTGAAATTTGGTTGATGCCCCACTTTGGTGCATGATTCACTCCACGCGGTGCCAGGAAAAACAACTGTATGTGGTTCCATAGATGGCAGCATTTATTATTATTTCAGGATTTTATCGTTTTTTTTTTTATTATCCCCATTTCATTTTTAATACTTTGAATTCATAGTTCTCATGAAAGGTGTGTGTGCAAAGTGCCAAAGGTGAGAGCTGAGGCGGACTGTTGAAACCAGAGGGATTAGCCAGCTCTCTGTATGATAAGGCCTCTTTCTTTTTTCCTGCCCAACCAGGTACTTTATTTGGCTTGCAGTTGCTACCTTCGCATGGTGGTACAACTTTGCCTCAGTCAGATACAACACACACACACACACACACACACACACACACACACACACACACACACACACACACACACACACACACACACACACAGTGGTTTGTTTAACTGGGTGTAAACCTACACTGGAGGTGATTCATACCTCACAGCAAAAAAGCAAACCCTGAATGTCTCACACTGAGGCGTTATTTGTGTTTTGGCTCTTGTCAAAACTGAGATTTTGACCAAGAATTTCAGAAATATGTTCATGCGTGTGTGTGTGTGTATATATGATGTTGGCATGGATCCATGACAGTGCCGTCTCGCTCGATTTGGTTCTTCCTCGCGCCCCTCATGACTAATGGTGACTGAGTTCCAATGTAAACATGTGGAGGCCAGGCCGTGCAGACACACCAATCCGGCCTGTTATGTCTATTAACCCGTGGTATGTATCGGCCTCAGTCATGCTAGCGGTGGATGGCATTACAGGACTCGCTTTCCTCTCTACCTGGCAAGACTCTCGACGGCCTCACAGGCAACACTGGTGCCCTCAGCGTTTTCATCTGATTAGTAGACCCCTTTTTTTTTTTTTTTTACATGCAGCCCTCTCATTACCTTTAGTTGGCCACCGTCGCTTTGATTCGTGACAATGTACCGTTACCGCTCTGTGCAGCTGCTGCTGCTGCTGCAGCATATTTTTTAAATAGCCACATTGGAGCTGAAAGTACATCTGTAGTTTTGATTAAGGTGGATATGGTTGAAATGTCCTCCTCTCAAAGCCAGGCCAACCTGTTAGCTCACCTTGTTAGGGAGTGGATGCTCTGAGCCCAGCGTCTCTGGTGGATTCTCTTATGTGAAGCCAGTTGATCTGTTGTGCCTTAAACCCTTCAGAAATAGTGTTGAGTAAACCCTGAACTCTGGGAATTGTGCAGACAGCACTCTTTGATGGCAGTGACCAGTGGGCTGATGAGATGCAATTGGATTGCATATCTGAAACACTGATGGTAGCGTTATTTTATGGAAGCTGCTTTTACTGTGCCTTGGAGCTTCGCCAGATTAGTGTCTTAGTGTAGGGAGTTACAGTCCTCTGGACTCAAGTTATACGTCCTTGTTCAAAGGAGTAGGCGGGGTCAGCTTTTTATGTACTTTAATGATGACCGGATGAAAAAAAAAGAAAAAAAGTGAATTCCTTTACTCTTTGATATATGGGGTTGTTTGTGATGCGCAAAGTCCGACCTAATCAAAAGTGCTTGTGTTTTACATTAAAAGCTGACATGGATCGGCTGGTTTTTAAACAAATTAGATGCCGTGCTCATCTAAAATGTGTGCCGGACAGTCTGGGAAATGTGCTTTACGCTGGTATAAGCAGCTACTGCATAAATTAATGGGCCTTGAATGTTTCCCTCCACAAGTAAATGAATTACCACTGAGGCATAGCTTTGTCATACGGAGGGCCACACAAGCTCTGCCAAAGAAACAGATTGGAAATTTGCTCAAAAGTAAAGCTCCCATTTTCATGGTTGCCTCAAGTTAAGAAATTGGAGAATGCTGCACGAATAACGAGGTGACGTTTATCTCATTGAAACGTGTGCAATGCTGCAACGCAACACTTTTGCAAGTGCAGCATTTCATTGATGCGGTGGTAGCCGACCTTCGTTTAACACGGGAAATGGTGAGAGTCTTCGGGTCAATGAGGGTTCAGTGACCAGTAGGATTATTTAATCTCCCCATGGCCATACATGCCACTTTTCTGATTGCACGCCATTTCTTTCCCTCTCCCCCTCCTTTTTCCTGTGCCCCTGCGAGGTTAATATGCTACCCTCACTTACATCTCACTCGAGACGGGCTTGCCTCTGCGTCACACACACATAAATACCCACTCGAATGTCAGACACTCTGCCATATTTGACCTTGCCCATGACACACAGTCCATGCGCCCGGTGGATTTTTACCCGACCGACCCATTGTTGTACTTTCCTCTGGGACGTTCACACCTTTATTTGTGCTATAATCGGAGAATAATAAGACAGCAATAGATGAGTAAAACTGGAGACAAACTGGTGGCTTGCACCTCAGAATGGGTTCTGGAAGAAAAGCAAATGCCAGAATGACAACCTGTGATGTTGGGGATGGGGGGCTAGAAAATCCTGACATCAACACAATATCGTATTGGAGGGGGAGTTAGCCCGATGGCAGACAGCAGCCATGTGGAGATTTGAAACTAGGCGGAGGCCGGGGCCGGGAGGGGTTTTATACGACGAGTTCCAGTAGCAGCTCAGCGCCGGGGCCTCGTTCTTTTACGACGGAGTCACAGTTTTCATTGAGCCAGGCCATTTTTCACGGGGACGAATTGCTCCTGACAGTCCAACATTTCGCAAAATGTAAAAGGTCTGGCGCAAATGAGGTCTGACCTTATCAATAGCTGGGACCTATCCATCTAAAGGCAGACCTATGTCTCCCCCGTAAAACAAGGCTGCTTACCCCCCCACCCTTCACTGCTGCCTTCCATCCCTGAATTTCTCTCTGTGTCTATAGACAAATGGCACATTTCTGCCTTGGACCGAGAATTGTTCTCCACGGTTGTTGGTTTATCATCCGTCACCTGCAATATCTCAGACACCAATCACCAGATTTTTATTAAACGACTCCACTTTGATCTGGCAGTCTCACAATTGCATTGATTGGTGAAGGAAAGTTGGCCGCCACACTATTGCTTTGCCCCTGGGTTACAAGAAGTGTTTCACAAAACACCTCTTCCAACTTTGTCAAAGTTGTAGGAATGAATCCGTCTCCCATACTCTCAATCAAGGCCACCACTTACTTGGAACGTACCACACGATCTTACCCTCACCGGGATCCATCGTGGTATCAATCCTGCCTTTTGTCTCTCATCGGGGCCAGGTTTACTCACTTTCCTTTCATTAGTCTTTTCCTGCTTTCTCTCCTTCCCACCAGTCATCCCACAACGGTCATGTGTGATCCAGTTCAACATCACATCCATCACGCACAACGGCAGCGTGGCGGTACTTTTACACGTCTGCATGTGAGCTCACATGGACAGTAAATGTACCGTCTGTGTGTTTGCAGTAAGCGCTCTTCTTTCTTGATGAGTTATGAACGGTTCTCGGGGGACTGACAACAATGGTGTCTGGAAATCTTTTTAGAGACACCGCATTAAATTGTCATTAATACTATTGGCAGAAAGACACAGAAATAAGCCAGGTCACACACGAAATGTCTTGAGAGGAGAAAGAAGGAAAGCTGGACTGAAGGGTCCGGTTTGGAGGCGTGCCCATCTGGCCAACCGTTTATTAAATCATATATTGTACAAACATTTAACATTTATTTACCTGTGTTTTTGCTAAAAAGACAAGCCAAGCAGCAGCAGGGACGGTTTGTTGCTTCGTAAAGTGAGTGATTCGCGACAGATTTACGCGGAGTGTCACAATCATATCAAGAGTTTTCTGTTGGCCCAGAGCTAACGTGGGTGGGAGTAATGACTACAATATGCTTTTTTAACGATACAGCAAATAAATTATAGCTAATTATTTCACCGACCCCTAGCAGAGGGCCACGGACCCAACGCTAAGAATCACAACTCTAACGCGTCGGCCACATTTAAGATGCAGATGCTGTTATTTCAATCTCTCTCGTTAGCTATTACCTAAGAACTCAGGTGGCAGGAAACAATAAGTAATAATTAAATTAACTTTAAATCAGTAGTTTCACATAAAAGACCTATTTTAACACCAGAGCGGATATCCGTAGCCTGTTTTCATTGATTATAGTAAAAGTGTATAGTGTTGCACATACGTCACCTCTTCAGTGTTACGTTGTTCTGTATCATGAGCCTAAGAGGATGGGGTGAATTCCAGCAGAGTTGGAACTTACTATTTTGTTGGATTCGCTTCATTACTTACTGGTCTACCTGGGTTTAAATTGTTGATTCCCTCCGACATGACTACCTAGCTGCAGGAATGATAACTCAGCACTTGATTTTCTTCAACATGCTCGCTTTTGCACCATTTATTACTTGCAAAAGCATTTTTTTGTCTGCTCAAACTCAAGTACCTGGCCTTCAAAAAAGTGTAACTGGCCCTTTGTGAGGTGAACGTTCTCCACGTGTGTGTATGTTGCAGCAGAGACTGTGTGCTGAGCAGAACAGGACGGTGCCTGGCTGGGACTTTGGGCCCTCCCCAAGGAAAGCCAACCAGCTCCCACAGTCAGATCTGCACCAACTAGAGGAGACACTTTGGACAAGTTAAACAGTGATAAATCTGCATGTCAGTATGATTTAAACCACGGCCGCTACTTTCTGTCGGCGTCGTGTCATATCGCCGCCCCCGCAGGGCTCATATTGTCCGCCGCACGGCTCTTTAAGAAGCGAGGGATGATGAAAGAGTGAGAGGTAAGTGTGACAGGCTTAACTCGCGGAGGAAAAAAAGAACAAGCTTTGATTAATTGCAGTGGAGGTGATTGTGAAGGGAGATGCCGAGGGTGAACAGGTTCTACAGTAGGTGTGTGCGTGTAGGTGGTGTTGGCTGTGGGCACGCTTTGTGTTTGTGTTTACGCGTGAGCGGGTATCAGCTGCAGGGTGTGCATGTGTAAACAATATGTGGGAGGAGGCGTAAAGGAAGAAGAGAATAAATAAGAGCTATATTCCCACTTAGTGCTGCTTCTGCCAAAATGATTCAGCAACAAGCATTGGGTAAAAAGAAATTATAAAATTCAGATAAAAATGAAAGTTTTTACTTTTACAATTCTGTAACAATTTACAAATTAAAAGAAACGATTACGGTAGACCAATATAATGCTATTATCAAGTTTTATTTATACAACCCAATATCACAAATCACAAATTTGACTCGAGAGGTTTTACAATCTGTACAGCATATGACACACTCAATCCTTAGACCCGAGATTAAAAAGGGAAAACTCCCTCAGAAAAAAAATTACTTTAATGGTGCAAGAAATGATCCACTTTTATTATCTTTTCATTGGCAAAGCAGCACTGCAGGCTGTGGTCATTTTAATAGTTCCATCACTGGAGGGAGGATACCGCATGAAGTTAATGTCCTAATATTACATCACGTTACATCACATTCAGTTGGAAGAACCGGCACTCTACCGGCACTCTACCTGCACGCCATGGTGTCCTGGAGGAGGAACAAAATAGATTCAACCATCTCAAATGAGAAAAGGCATTTGGATGCATTTTTGGTTTAATAATCGCCTGTGGAAGAAAAGGCTCATTCACTATGCAAACTTTTTGGACTGAAGTTGGAGTGAATATACTATTATATAATATTGTCAAGGTCAATGCAGTCTTTTTTTTATTTATTTTACTGGCGATAATGATACAAATGTTTCCATCTCACCTCTTAAGCGCGGTAGAAACCTCGAGCGTAAGTATAGAAACGCATTACGAAAGTAGAGCAAGGCGGTTGAAGAAGATTTCAACATGTTGCCGGACTGCTCAGCATATTTTGTTCTCCCCGGCGTGTCGGGGGCTCCGAGGCATGATGCTGCAAAATGTGAACAGACCGTGGTGTTTAAAAATGTCTGCAACTGTGGTTTGACGAATGATTCAACCTCATACCCGAGTTCCCCAAACTGCTTGCGTCCGTACAACGCAACTCCAGAGGGGAAGAAAACGTTGTTTTACTAAATAACCCACTTCCCACCCCCCATATTCCAGCCAGTTAATGTGGGCCATTAGCGTCCATGCAGCATAATTGGCCATTATGTTCTATTTAGCATCAGTCCATCCAACATTGTCGACTGATCCACAGTACACATTACATTAGCGAAGCTTTTTCTTTTCTTTTCAAAGCCTCGAGATTCACAAGAGTAGTTAATTGGAGGGTGGGAGTTGTTTGGGTTTAGGGACTTAAACACAGCGAGGAAGGTTGAACTCATTAAATACAAGATTTATCTGTTTTATAATTTACAAAATGTTCGGAGGTTAGACCATCAATTCCAGTGGGGCATTGTTCGACCACATATATTGTTGTATTACCAGTTAAGCTGTATACAAAAGCTGCTTTGGAAGTCAGCAGCCAGGTTCAGTACAAAAAGGGATAAAAGACTGAAAGGAGCCGTTGACAAGCGCTCCAAAAAAGCTTTTTTAATTAGTTTTTTTAAGTTGGTGCGAGCCATAAACTGAATATAAGAAGTGGACACAACCAATGTGATGTCAGCCATTGGTTCGTGGACTGCCATTATGAAGCCTAGAGTTTGCCATTTTGGTCGTCGCCATCTTGGTTTTTTGCCATTTAGCTTTTGTTTGTTTTTCTGCAACCAAATGTGGAGCTAGGTAGTGCAACCAAACTCTGAAGAAGACATTTGGAGGAGACCAAAACGTTACAATTAACTCCCGTGAGCTAAAAAAACAAACACTGTTAAAGGGTTTAGGCTGTAAGATGAAAACACAAACAACTCCCAGACCGGACAACTTCGTGGAATCAACCTGTCAATCACATGGTAGCCACGCCCTAAATGATACCCCCCATTCATTTAAATGGGACCATGACTTACTAAATGAACATCATGCTGTATTGAAGAAGACTTGAAAATAGAGATTGAAACAATAGACTCAGGTTTACAATTTTTACTGAAGGAATAAACCAAGTGAGAACTTCGACTTCTATACAATCTGACTTATTTTTAAGTCGCCCCCTGCTGGCCATTAGGAGAAATTCAAGTTGAAGCCACTCCCACATTGGCTTCCCTCTTCAGAAGGGTCGTGTTCATATGCCTACAGTTTGTCTCCCAAGTTTCTCAGTGAGTTACTGTACTGGGTTGTGTTTTTTTCTCCAGGCCCACAGACACACATTTCACACATACTGTAAGGGCATTCACTAAATCATTCATGTGTTTGGAACATTTCCCCCTCCACTGTTTCTCCATAATAAATGAAGGGTTTGATCCGCGGTCTGGATCAATACCTTGCACACTCTCCTAGTTTGTACGTACTTGACACCTAACCTCCAAGCGTTGTCATACATTTAACATGTAGCTGTTCATTCTTGTCTGCGGGGGGTCTCTTTGGAGGTAAAGCGGGAGAATATGTGAGAAGAAAAAACTACTATATATTTCAGTGGTTTATTTCAAGCTGTGTTTTATGTTACTGTTGAGGAGAATTCATTAGTTATAATCATTATTATAATAATTGCATTTTTTACAAATGAGAAGGAGGAAGTGCTTTCCAGCGGAAGGGAAATAGAGTGCACACTACAATCTGAAGTGTAGCACGCATGCAGGTTGGAAAATTGTTTCCTGTTGTCCGGCACATCAGACAGCCTGGTCCATACTTCCTGTCTGAAGTGGCTATAAAATACAGTAATTGCCCCTTGGACTCTTTCTTCTTTTTTCACCCTCCACCTGACGACTCCTTCAATTTAAATGAGAGCCTAATTGCATCTTTAAGTGTGTGTGTGTGTGTGTGTGTGTGTGTGTGTGTGTGTGTGTGTGTGTGTGTGTGTGTGTGTGTGTGTGTTCGTGTGTGGAGAAAAACATATAAAGGAGAAGAAAAAAAGTATACGTATTAGCCAGTTCATTTGAGCTGCACTTCCACATTTATAGATATTGATTGATAAGCAGGCAGCAAAAGAAAAGAGCTGTTGTACACATTAGATGTGGGCAGATTTTATGTCAGAGGGTACAAATTGGCCAAGCGAGGATCATTTTCATCTCATAGTTAATTTAGTAATTACCGAACATGTCTTTTTTTGTTTTTGTTACTATAATAGGCCTCCTGGCCACTTCCTCCAGTACCACCAGCATGGATATCTCAGAACTATAGCTGTAGTTTTTAAAGTCCCAGAGGCACCATGACTTTTTAATTTTTTGTATTTAAAAATAAAATATTGTTGTCATTTAAATTTAAATTTTGTGTATCTCAAATGAAAGGAGAGGGCAGTCATCTGGTCACCTGATGGCCAAGATCCCCGGGGCTTCTTCAGGCATTACCAATGAATCAAGAAATCATAAAGTGCACTTACCTCATCACATCTCATCCTGAATCACCTGCCTGAGAAAAATGTGTGTGTGTGTGTGTGTGGCTGTGTGTGTGTGTGTGTGTGTGTGTGTCGGTGGGTTCTTAGTAGAAAAGCTTGAGCTGTTCTGTGTCCACAGCTCTGGCTGTCTTTTCTGGCTCACAGAAAGAGGGAGTCGGTGTGAGACACAAGCTATTGCTAATTGAACGCAGGGCCCGACTCGCTAACGTGAATGATCGCTTCACACCCCGACTATAAATCCTTGCCCGTTACTCCTGAGGTGCAAATGGAACTCGACTCTTCCCCCTCAGCCACCTCCGCTCTCATCTATGTGATCGTGTTCTGCTTCTCCCGCGCTATCACTGTAATTTATATCGAGAAATAGACAGAGAGATAAAGTTGGGAGGGAAATGGAGTAAATGGAAAACACATTTATTACTGTCCGCACATGCTGCAGACCTTTACACTGTTACACGGATGTTGTTAAGATTCTTAACAACTGTAATTTTTGTTGTTGTAATGCGGTGTCAATTGCAGTCGGAAATTAACTAGTTTATCTGATTTGATAAAGAGAAAATCTGGAGACGTGCATTTCTTCCTGATTGACAGTAAGCAGATCATGCCACACTGAAAACAAGACACCAAGTCGTTAACAGACAAAACCCAATTAAAACTGTGTAAGATTTTTTTTTTTTAACAACTTTTTTTTGTACTAGACAAAAATTAAAGAAAAAAGCAGCAGATGGCTTTTTTCTGAAAGGAGCAACAATGCTTGAGTGTAGATGGATAACCATGATATAAAGGATGGGGGAACACAAAACAACCCTATAATAAGGTGGGGTAAAAGAAACAGCAAGCACTAGAGGGCACTCTCTATCTCCCTACCCTGCAGAAACTACTCTCTGTTACACACACACACACACACACATGCACTCATGCACGCAGAGAACATGCTGAACATTCAAATATGAAAGTCAGAATGAGATGTTCTCACAGCTACTAGGAGACAATCAATTTGAATTGTATTAATCAGTGCTTGCACTCAGGCCCTCTCTAGTTCACTATTCAATTACAACTGTTACATCTCATCCCATTCTCTCCCTCCCTCTCTCTCTCTCTCTCTCTCCTCCACTCCCTCACTCTGTCTGGGTCTATATCTCTGTCTCCTAGTGTAGCCACTATCTATAATAATATTCCCCCATTGTTTTTTTTCTTCTCCTTCCTGCAGCAGCATAGATGATAGATTTTAACCTAATGAAAAGCACTTCTGTTGAGATTGAAAAGCTCCTTAAACACATCACAGCAAACCCTCTGTCTTTTCTTCCTCCTCCCCTCCTGTTTTCTCTCCCTCGCTTCCTTCTCCCCGAGCTTCCTCCCTCCTTATTTCCCTGCCAAACTCCCCCTCGCTCCCTCTCCCTGTCCTCACCCCATTTTCTTTCTTGACATAGGGGGCGCCGCATATAAATCCTGCTAACCCCAAACACTTTTTAAGCTTTCTGGAGTTCTTTCTTACATCCTGCTCTATTCCTCCCCCCTCTTCCTATGCTAAATGGGTTGCATTACTGTAATGAGCCGGTAATTTATGGAGGAGGAGTGCAGGACTTGTATCATTTGCCCATTGAGGGTTGTTTGGCCTCGCAGAGCTCACCCACTCCCTCTGGGGAGACATGCGTACCCTCTCAGAGCCAAGAGCAAACACAGACAGACACCCCTCAAAATTATAAGCAGGGACATACTTTGCACGCACACACATTCACACACACACACACACATTGTAAGAAGTGCACATGATGACACACTCAAGAGGAACACCTTGTCTGGCCCGGCCAGGCAGTGAAAGCAGTGCAACAGCTGCAAGAGCTCTGTCGGTGTACACTCTGGACCCATTCAGCAACTGTGCTAATGTGCTCTAACACACACACACACACACACACACACACACACACACACACACATACACACACACCAGTATACTTACGTGCACAAATAGAAAAAAAAAGGTCTTATGATATAAAAAAATAAAAGTTGGAGTAGGAAAGCAAGGGTGCTAAGCAACATCTGTAGCCAGCTGCACTGCTTAAAATTGCAGCATATTTCTTCTGTCAGGTGTCGTCACACAGACTACAGCAAAAGGCTTTTCAAACCAAATCAGATTCATTTGGGGGGAATATTTTACTAAACTCTCTTTTTATTATTATTTTTTTTACAAATTGCTAGTCTAAAAAATGTATTTCCTCTGAATTCAAAAGTTAAAAAGTGGGACGTTCATGTGTGAGTTTTGTTATGGTGAGATAATTGCTCAACTTTACAGTGTGCAAATTCCTTCATTAGATTCCACATGTACATATATTCAAAAATGGAAATGCAATCCAATCATTACCTTTTTAGGGGGCAAAAAAAGAAAATCCCCACATGTTCATGTTTAAAATTGGGGTTGTTAAACTGAGAGGAAAACTGCTGAACTTGGCCCGTGAGCTCTGTGCTGCCTCTGAGCGCCTCATATGAGCAGGAAGAGCTGTTTTCATAGATGTTCTTCTTTGGTTCCCAGGCACAGGTTACAGCCATCGCTACACAGGATAATTGTCTTTCTATTGTGGTTGTGTAACCCAATAGCCTGCAGTTGAAAGTCACAGAGAGGCGAACATCCAAAGAGAAAAGAGACCCGTTTACACCGCAGGGAGACGGGGAGTAAGGGACAAGAATGAAGGGAGGGAGGCTGGATAAAAGATGCCGGGGCAAACATCAGGGGAGCTTTCTCAGAAACACTGACGGTTGTCTTGTCCCGGCTCGTAACCTGAGCGAAAGATTAAAGTGAATGCAAAAAGGTCAGCGTCGCACTCCGCTGACATTATAAGTAATGCGTATGCGCATGTTTGAGTTGTACACCGAACCCATGTACATGGATGACCTCCCACGGGGATGTTAAACACCATGGCGACAGGCGCTGACCCCAGTCGTAAAGAGGTTAAAAGGTCAACAGAGCTACTGAGAGGGGGGAGACAGTGACCCTGAACACTGGAGCATCCTTTAGAGAGGATCGGGAGGAGGATAAAGACCGAGAGGGGGGAGGGGGAGGATGGGAAAGAGGATAAGGGTAAAGCAAACAGGAAGAAAGAGGGGGGGCAGAAGAAAGAGTAGAGGGGGAGGGAGGGTGACAGGATGGGAGAAATGTGACTGTGAGAAAGGGAGTAAGTTAGGGATGAGATAGGGAGCACAGCTGCATGGGGATTTCAATGTTAAAAAGTTATCGGCTGGTTGTGTTTAAGCTAAATCAGCTGAAATACTTGTGGCCAAACAAGTATTTCTCAGTCTGAATATAATGGAAAATATGGGGGCGGGGGGGATAGTTTTCCAGCAAATCCGCTCCCCTTGTTGCATTCGGACAAATTATCCTTGAAAGAAGAAACTCTCCTGCAGTTTCAGGTCTTTAAGCAGCACATTTGGCCTGTTTGTGTGCGTCTCTCTCTGGCTATGAAGTTACCTCCTGGAGAAAAGTGCTTTGTGTTTTTATGAGACATTCTGACTGCGCCTCGGCACAAAAACAAGGTTCTTAAACTGTCATTTTGCATTTAAGAGCACTTATCAATTTCATAGACGCAGTCGGAGCAGCGGTCTCAAAGCAAGACATGAGTTACTCTGTGAGCGTCTGAAATGAGCCTTGGGAAAGGTTAGCCGTAAACTGGAAAAAGGTGTTTGATCTATAGCCAGGTATTGATCAAAAACATTGTCTGCGCTCATGAAAATGTACGTGCGTGTGTGTGTGTGTCTTAGGCTGAGAGTGTGCGCCGCATACAGTAATGGCATGTGTGATTTGAGTTATGGCCAGGTATCGATCAGAAAACATCACGGGAGCTTTAAACTTTGCTAAAGAGCTTTTGGTGAGACCCGACGAAGTGCTGTTACAGACTCATGAGCCATTAGGAGTTTGTATAAAGGAGACCGAAGAGGCACGAAAACGGAGGGCGAGAAGAGAGGGGAGGAGCGCTTTGAATGCCAAATGCCACTTTAATGGAGACGGCACTCTTTTCTGTTAAAAAATTACAAAAATTAACGCTCACTTAGTACTGTTTTAACATCCTCAACGTCACCCTGTTGAGACCTTTGACCTTTCTCTTTCTCACCTGAGAACATTCAGAAACCCACGCAGAAAATAATTTTTTTCTCTCTTTTGTTTTTCGAAGGTTGACTTAACACGTTACGGCAAACCAAAGGCACATTTTGAAGCATTAAAACCTTTTAATGATGCACTTCTTTCTGTTCGGCTGATTGTTCGGTAGAAAACTAAAAGATGGTGCTGAGACAAAAACAAGGAGTTCAGGACGGGGCTTACTCGACACGCCGTGACAACGTGTAACCTGCAGAGTTAGTTTGGCTCGTTTGTCCCTGTTTTCATTGGCTTTAGGCTTCAGGGATGAAACGGCACAGCTTAAGCCTTTCCTTGGGTGGGTCTGCCTGCTATGAACGGTCTACTAACCTAATTGTTGTGCAACTAATTGGTATCGGGTCATTTGTTTTAGGGGCTAAGTAGACCCCTTAATTCACACAGACGAAATCACACACACACACACACACACACACACACACACACACACACACACACACACACACACACAGTCTTGTGATCATAACGATGTGCGGTTTTGTCAGTGGTGGGGGAAGAGGAAGTGTGTGTCTGGTTAATGATTGCCGCTGGGTCAAAGCGGACTGGGTGGACTGTTAAAGGCCGGAGATAAGGCAAAGACACAGACTTAGCGGCACTTGGATTGTGACTGTGTCTATTAGACGGAGTCAGAGGGGTATCTTGGGGAGGAAATTGTCAAAA
Source organism: Myoxocephalus aenaeus (assembly GCA_038501785.1). Classification (NCBI taxonomy): domain Eukaryota; kingdom Metazoa; phylum Chordata; class Actinopteri; order Perciformes; family Cottidae; genus Myoxocephalus; species Myoxocephalus aenaeus. The sequence continues at coordinate 76,634 of JBAMJR010000379.1, forward strand.
TAAATAGATAACATTTGAGTGCATGGCACAAGCCTAAAATAAACAGTCCAGTGTGTTCATCTTCCTGTCCGTCAATGCTGGTATTATTCGCTGAGAACTGAGTGGAGCTGCTAATTACTTAATTACCCCGCGTGTGTGTGTGTGTGTGTCATAAAAGCTCACTATTTAGCTTTTATGATAATGACTAGATTAGTTCCCATCCCCACTAACGGAGCTCTTTTTGTGTATCCATAAGCCGTTGCTTGTCCTCTTCCCGTCACAAAAACGAAAAGGACAGCCGAGATGTCAGCAACAATGCTCTCTTACAGTACTGAGATTGGCAGAGAATGCCGTGGTGTGTTAACCTGTACTCTGCCTAAGCAGTATGTAAGAGCAGCCAGGTTTTTTTTTCGTCTGGGTCTTAATAAGCGTGATGTAAGAGAGGCCCATTTCTGGGCTCTGGATCCAATAGTAGCGTGTAATTACCTTTAAGACCTGCTCCCTATGCTAGAGGATTAGCCGTAATCCATAACCAAAGCCATAACTATTGCTACGCCACGTTAATTCCAGTCAGACGCATGCAACACGCAGTGTTCAGCGACGAGGATGCCGTCTGTCTTCATTTTCGCCTTCTTTCCTCCCCTTCGCTCCTCTGTCACCGTCTCATTTCAAATTAAAGTTGCTGAGCTTTATGCCCCCTCCGTCTGTCATGTCGGAACTGGAGAGCGGTTTTCCTGTTGTACACAATCCAAAATAGAAGAAAAAAGAGTGAGAGTGATGGAGAGAGAGAGGGAGAGAGAGAAGGTGGGGAGGATTAATATCCTCAAAGGAGAGGTCCATAGGAGCAAAGGTGCTGTTGGTTTGAAATAGAGCTTAATATCCTGCTTTTACTGCTGATGGCAATGGTAACCGTAGTGTGTGTGTGTGTGTGTGTGTGTGTGTGTGTGTGTGTGTGTGTGTGTGTGTGTGTGTGTGTGTGTGTGTGAGAGAGAGAGAGAGTCTGAGTCTGTTTTCTCCTCGTTGATGTTGTCTTTGAAGAAGAAGGATGGAGATATAAAACACACTCTTTCCACATAGACACATAACAATACACAAAACCAGGAAAATACAATCGGCCTGTGAGTTTAATGAGCCCTTTCTTTGAATTTCTTTTTCATGTACTGTATATAACTATACACCAGGGCTGCCTGTTGATTCTTACCTCTAAGCCATTTCATTCGTACGTAACCACAATTCTGCTTCGTTTTCAGAAGCAGGGGGATGTTTCTGATCAATCAAAGTCACTCCGAATTTCTCCCAAAACTGTTTCAGCGAACGACAAGAATCCCAGTCGCCACATTGAACGATGTACAAAAATATACTTCTAACGCGCGGGAGACGGAGCGATGGAAAAGAGAAGTCAGAATCTTTTTTTTTTAAAAGCCCCGCTGTTGACAGCGAGGAGGAAATACAATTATCCCAAAACATTGTGCCTGTTCCCTCTTCTCATTTTTGGATTCAGAAGAAATAATGACTGACGATAGAGCAGCACAGGTTTGTACAACTACCTGAAACATCACCACAAAGTCAATGAGGAGAGACTATTAGGGACACTAAAGAACTGTAGCTGCCTGCACTGCATCAGCAAGCCTGACAAGCTCTCAGATCAAAAATAAAAAACCTGTATTAATCCATTTTAATTGAGAGCAATGGGGCTTTCTTTCAGGAATGCTCTGTTCACACTTGCGTTTATATATATATATATATATATATATATATATATATATATATATATATGCATCCACCCAATCGCCAGACATCTCGTTATTGGGGGATTTTTCAGAATCACGGATTGTGTTTGGCAACTTTTACTTGTTTTTACATCCAGTGCCAGCTTCTGTCCTTATCAGCGGGTATGATTGAGGCTAGACAGAGATTGTGGATATGGAAAAATTAAATATAATTGAGTGATGGTTAGGAAAGATTAGAGTTAATCAAAATCCTTTTATTAGTTTTTTTTGGACAGAAGCAGAACTTTGGTTTTCTGCACAAAAGTCAGACGTGCTACACACCTGTAAATAATAAAATAAAATATACTTTGTTCATATATAGCAGCATTCAAAACACTGCTGCAAAGTGCTTGACAATAAAAACTGAACACATTTATAACACAAGCTAAAATGACATTTTAAAAGATGAGTTTGCAGCCCTGATCTCCTGAGGCAGGTCAGGCCACAGCCTAGGAGCCCTGACTGCAAAGGCTCCATCACTTTTATGTATGAATATGAACCTCGGTACATCAATTAACGACACATACGGGGTCCTCCCGGTGCGAAAAGAGACATAGGGCAATAATATATCTGGTAGGCCTCTCCGGGTATTTGAAAGTTATCAGTCATATCTTGAAATCAATTTTAAAAGCAACAGGTAGCCAGTGTAAGGAAGCCATGATGGGTGAAATGTGATCATGTTTCATCGCAGCGGCGTTCTGGATGAGCTGGAGGCAGGAGAGGGAATTGTGGCCGACGCCAGAGAGCAAGAGTTGTCTAATCGACTTGTTATGAAGCCGTGGATAACGGTTTCCAGATTTCTGGGAGAGAAAGAAATGGTCTCGTCCTTGAAATGTCTCCGAGATGATGAAAGCAGGATTGAATCACTGATTCAACATGTTTGACTGAGCAGAGGTTCTGATCGAAAAGGCCACCAAGCTTGAGTTATTGAATGGGACAGAGAACCAAGACTGATTGATATTGGGCGTCTGCACCGTCTTCTGCTATATGTTGAAAACCTAAGCATTTAGTTCCAGGATATTTTGTGACATCCATTTGCAGATTTAGTGAGCACACAGCTCCGGAGACGGGTGGCTAGCTAGTTAGCGAGGTAACTTGTCCTTCTCAGCTGGAGCCTCCGGGCTTCCGTAGCAGGTTTACGTGGGTTTCCTCCGGGCGCTCTGGTTTCCTCCCTCACCCACAATGTGCTTTAATCATGTTCACAATCATGTTTAATTATATTTTTGATGTCCGAGGAACGTCTTAAATTTGAGTTACGAGGCGGACATCGTACACACACACACACACACACACACACACACACACACACACACACACACACACACACACGTTCATATTTAAGGAGGTTATCAGGGCCAAGAAGTTAAACTAAATGGATAGAACTCAGAAAAAAAGCTGAAATAAGACTAGTAATGAAAAGTAATATTCCCTTTCTTAAAAAAAAAAGTGTTTGTAAGTGAAAATATCTTACTGTAGAGGAGGACAAGATTGTATTTATTTCACCTTTTGCATTCTGATATTTTGTGATCTTGACTTAACACTTTTTTATACTTATCGAACAGCTTATGAATAACGTATTACATATTATTGTTTAAGGTAGTATTGTGTGCCCCAGCGCAAATCAATCTTGTCATTATGTCAATTTCACGATCTCTAAAAGAAAACAAAAAAGGCTTTGAAAGGTTGTTTTCCATTCGATCACTTGGAAATCATTCAACAGCTGTGAAATTTCCAATTTCATTTATTTTTCGTCGGATAAACATTTAACAGAGGAAAATAGATGCAGGCCTCTCTCTTTCCCACTTTACCAGAGGCTACTTTCCAATTCAAGTAGGCTACATATGATCATAAACGTCCGGAGCGTATAAAGTTCTGAAGGGTAATTTCATTTCGAGTGCGTCTTCTTGGAACCCATTCTCGAAACTTACTCATTACATTCTCTGTGAATTGAAACAAATGTACCGCTCTTAGCCGAGACCACGTGCGCGTCGAGCCGTAATCGAATGCCGACCTGTTAAGTGTCCCGCTGACCCGCGCATGTGTGTGCGAATGGGTGACGACGAGTGCCTGCTCTCAGTGGCGAAGGAAAGCGGGTAGCAGGTCACCTCTGTGATAGCTCCCTCTCTCCTTATCACCCCTTCACTCCGTCTATCTGTCCTTGCCCATCACTCTTCCTCTCTATCTCTCCCCCTCGCTGCCACTCACTCACCTTTCCAATCTTCCTCTCCAAACTCCACATCCCCTCCACAAGGTCATCGCACGTCAACCACTAAAACAGTCTGTGTGTGCCTCTCTCTCACTGTGTGTGTGTGTGTGTGTGTGTGTGTGTGTGTGTGTGTGTGTGTGTGTGTGTGTGTGTGTGTGTGTGTGTGTGTGTGTGTGTGTGTGTTACATTCAAATGCTAGACCACCATAAAAAATAGAAGTCACTTTTTTTGTAGTACTGTCTCTACCTAACCACTTAAACATGTCAGGGTCTGCTGATTGCTTCTGTTTCTCTCTCTCTCTCTGTCTCTCACACACACACACACACACACACACACACACACACACACACACACACACACACACACACACAAAACCATACAAGCACACACTGCCACAAAATGGTACGTGTCAGCTGGTTTACATCAGATCGGAGGCTGATTGGGAAAATGCCCTAACCGTCAGTGCTCACACACACACACACACACACACACACACACACACACACACACACGAGTCGGCACGCTGCCTTCTCCCTGCCCTCTGGCTAATTAATTTCCCAGATCGAGCATGTCCCACCATAAAGAGCTCTCCCTCCTTCTTGTGTCGCTCTCAATCTGTTCCTCCCCTCTCCGCGCAGCCTGGCTCATTTCAGTTCCCCTGGCCTTTTGATTGCGTTTGCCCAAAATGTCAGGGCAACGAACGTCACCTCGCGGAACCTCTGCCTCTTTCTTTCTCCTTGCTCTCTCTTTCCTTCTCTTCATATCTGAATATTTTTCATCTGGCTTGGAAGACACAGCACATCAAGTTCATGTCCGCGGGTTGTTTCCCCTCTAAATGGAGGGATTGTCTGCGTGCCGTCTCCGGTTCCCTCTAGTTCTCACAGCTTTTAATTTGATAAACCTCGGCTCACCACAGGCCGAAGCAACAGCCTCTCTTTTCTCCTCGCGTGTGCGTTTCAAGTGCTTTATTTGGCACGTTGTTTACCGCATTAGTTGTGGCACTCTGCGTGACCCCAGTCCGTTGGGCCGGGCGCTTTGAGGGTGAGCGCGGTGCGCTAATCAATCATACCACGGGGCCGCCGCTTGGCCAGGTCAGACGGGCATCAAAGGAGTGAAGCGACATCCACATGGTGCTCATTGAGGTCTCCTGACACCGTTTCTTTCCCATGCGTGCACGCTCACCCGCGTGCATTGACACGCATGTAAACACGCTCCTTTTTCCTTGTTTCTGCTCGTGTTCACAACCACGACGCAAAGGATTATCGTGTTAGGTGCACACACGAAGAAACACACACATGTACATGTATGAATACTCTCAGAGAATGGAGCCCAGTGTCCTTCACCTCCGTCCATTTTTTAGATGACGTAATCAGGCAGGAATGTCTCTTTGGCTGATATGAAGAAGAAACAAAAGGAATAGTGCGACAAACTAGTCCGTTTCAGTTTATTTTGCGACATTGAACACAATGCCCTAATACATCAGGAGATGACGGTATGATAACAACCCAGCTGGCACACATTACTATGATCTCACCCATGTATATCGTACCTAACCCAAGATATTAAAGGTGTATCTTCAAGTCCTGTGCCTCTAATGGCATGTTATACTCTTTCCAGGAATCTGTGAAAACTAACTCTTTCTTGTAATAATATGTGTCAGTACCGGTAAGAGTATGTGCTAAAGTGGGAGAAAAAAAGATTGTAATAGCCACTTTAAAGCTACTTTGCATCCTTCGTAACTTCCACAATCCAAAAGGATGAGAAATGAAAAGCGGGTTTCCTTTTGGTTTTGGGCAAACAGCAGCACTGTGGAAAGGCCAGAGCTGAGGCCAGGTTTTTAAACACAAACACAAAGGACCAAGTGAATTTCTTTCACATTAGACATGTCGGTTTGCGCTCTCTGGAATACATCAACCATAATACGTTTTGTTGTACACACACACACTGCACACGGCAACCACAGCAAGTCTTCACCATACACCATCGCTTCTTTCGTTAGCGCTCCATCTTCATCAGCGGCTAACATATGGTGTATAGGGTTACGGCAGACAGGCGCGGGGATGGCTTCAGGGCAATAAGATAGCAGGAATGGCACACCATCATTTAGGAGAATGTAATAAGTGAATATCTAATAAGCCTGCAAAAGATGCTTAACCCCTGAAGCTCTGGGGTCAGGTCCAGAGATAGGCAGAGTAAGCTGATTAGGTACGGTTTCCTCTCAAGTTGCGGTCCTCGCAGCATTGACCAACTCCTGACCCCTGTTTTGTGGTTACCGTAGCTTATGGAGCCGCTCCTATGTTTGGATAAATCCGCTATTTATGGCGTTTGATAACAGCGTGTGGCTGATATGGGAAAGTAATAGGTTATGAATCTCTGTCTGGAGATAATGTAGAAGTTAATGGAACACCGGTTATCCACCTTTGCTCGTCATTTGTCCCCCGAGTTCCCAAACTGAAAGTGGCGCCTCCCACTTAAAATCCAATATTCGGGGGGAAATCGTAATGAAAGAAATGCAACAGTGAGCGGTTTGCCGGTTCTGGTTTTGACACGGAAATACCGTTCCTGAAGGAGCCAACCGGTCCATGAGATTCTTTGTATTGGTCCATTGGCTGATTTGTTGTTTGGTGATTGATTGACGAGAGGGTAAGTTGGCCCATATCCCGGGAGGCGCTTAAATGAACGGGAGCAGTCGGTTTTAAAAATGGGATCCCCGCCTGTTTCTCGTGTGATGACATAGCTTTATTCCCAAATGACAGATTTGGTAAAAGACAGGGGAAATGTGCCATACTCAAAATGAATGATATATAGGATTTAAGGGCAATCTCTGCTTCTCTCTGCTTCTTTTCACACTAAAGAGGGGATGTGAACACACACACACACACACACACACACTGGCAGAGCCAGATCCTAAAGCCATTTTCAGGCAGGGCAGCAGAGTGTGTCCTCATTACCGTCTGAGAGTGTGTAGTCACCACTCAGTCACAGCTCCTGCTGCCAGAATGGGATTTTCCCCTCTCTTCTCCTCTGACTCTTCCACATCTTTCCCACCTGAACTTCTCTTGCATATCGCTTCATCTATTTCTCAGACAGAAAATCATTATCAGTCAGGAAAGACAATTTCCTGCTCCCATGGTCCCTCATTCACTGCCAGTCAAAAGTTTTTGGAAACCCTGTGTTTAAAATAAAATCCTTATAATTGGTAACATTTCAAGGGTGTGTGATTGTCAGTCAATAGCAGCCTCCCTAAAAAAGGGAATCAAGAAATTGAGTTTTTTTTTATACATTTTTGTAATTTTAAATTAATTAAGTACAATAAAATAGTACTTAAGTATTAAAAGATGTAAGTTGGCACCTATAGCCGTAAAAAAAAGAAAAAGAAATCTTACAGAGAATTTGAACAGTAGGTATGTCTACTAAAATATCCTTAGCACTGTGTATTGTACTTTCAAAAGGTATCAAGAAAATGGAAGAGAGAATAAAAACACCTTCACGTTTTCAAATAAAAAAGCTTTTTTTTCTCATTTTCTGTAATATTTACATTTAAATGTCTTTACATTTAGCTAAAAGTTACGAGCAGTGCACACAAGTTGTTTGTACAGATGTGTACATAATATTTATATAGAATGCCATTGTATTTTTCTCCAAAACAAATGATAGTATGAATATAATGTTCAATAAAACTCCTCTTGACATATTTTTTTTGTGCGTACATTTAAACACACTCTCTTCCAAATAAACAAAGGCGGCGATCTCCAGTTGCACGCTCCCTGTCTGCCGAGGTGAGCGCAACTGTTGGACTTTATTGAAAAGATTGCAAAAGTGGCCAAGGATTTCCATTTGCCAGCTGGAGCTCAAAGGAGGAGCGAGGGCAGCGGAGCGCACACACACACACACACACACACAGGGATTCTCCAGCGTAATGGCTACCAGATGAACTTACTAAACAAGTCTAAATAGCCTCACACTTGGCTCCGTCTAACGGAGGCGTTATCTGACTCTCCAGTGGACCAACTTGAGAGGCATAACAAAATGATGTTTAGGGATGTTTGCTCTTCTCTTTGTCCCGGCGGCTATCTCCAACGGCCACATGCTTTCCGCATAAAGTCCGGCGGCTGCAAGTCAGTCGTTTAGAGCAGGCCGGTCGAGTGCAGCAGAGTAATCAGGAGATGCATGCTCAATGTATTCCCTCGCACTTCTTATACATTCGCCGTGGTGGGCACCTGTCCGCTTCGATCCTCTCACTCTGTCGGGTTGAAAATAAATAACGTGGAAGTGGAAGAAACAGGGACTCGCTGGTGAAGGGGAAGTAGAGGGAGTTCTGCTGTTTGCTTCGGTTAACCGTGAAGCTCTCCTCTTTTATTTGATCTCCCCGTTTCTTTTGGAAAAGTCCCGAACGCTCTGCAGGGAGGTTTTTTTCTTCTTCTTTCTAACAGCAGCAATATGTGTGTGTGTGTGTGTGTGTGTGTGTCTTAACATCAGACGAGAGGTCTGAGCCCCTGTAATCGAATTTAGGGATCATGTGATTGGACATGACAAGGGGAACAGGACGGGGAAGACGTTCACCTGCTTGATGTCGCTCCAGTATCACACACACACACACACACACACACACACACACACAAGCACACACAAGCACACATAAGAAAACACGAGTGGTTCCTTTTTTTTATACTTAACCAGGTCACCACGAGTAAAAAAACAAATAAAAAATGCAACATAGAAAACCATGGCTACTCTGGTGCTGTTCACCCATCTGGCCTGATGGAGCCTCTTCCCCATGGTGCCGTTTCACATGAAACATTCTGTAGCTTCAAAGCCATGTTGCTGCCTGTTCAGTCATAATGTGCCATTATGCATGGCATCCAAGAGCACAAAGGGAACCACATGTGGAGCACTCCGAGTGCCCGGAGCTATATATTACATATGTTACATACTGTACACAAGATGGTTGTGTGTGTGGGTGGGTGGGTGGGGGGGGGAGAATCTACATTACATAGCTCCCAGCTGGTCAGGAGGAAAGACGGTTAAATACATGCAGTTGATTCAAAAAAGCATACGATTATTCATTTCCCTTCTCCTGTGGGAACAAGCTCCCGCTCCACAGTGTACACACACACACACACACACATGCTTGTATACACACACACACATAAAGTCTTGGCGAAGCGAGCCGTAGTGTGCGGTGACATCAACAATCTGCTGATTGCATGTTATTTAATACTGTAATATGTGGAGTTATTTCGGAAAGTGCCGGTGATAAAAAAGCGATGAAGGGGGAGGGGACTCGACATGAAAAACAAGTTTGCAGAGACAAAGTTCTTCACCTCGTTTTAAGTGATGTTCGAGTCTCAAGCTTGCTTTGTGGGAGACGTGGAAGTTTCGGAGGGAAATGGATTTCTGCAAATGAAAAGGCGAAACAACATCAGGGCTAAGTAACTATTTGAAGGTGTTGTCAAAGGCTTTCTCCGTCTTTACCCTCCTCCTTTCATCTTTCTCTCATCCCCCCCCCCACACTCTCATTAGCAATGGCCGCGCGAGAGGAGGGGGAACAAAGCCCAGGCCCTGCCAATCGATCACCGAGCAGCACTATCAATCGACTGGCGGAGCACAGGTCTCCTCCATCCGCCCGCCGATTGACGTGTCAAAGATTGATGGGGGAGATTGTTGTGTCTCCGCGTGCGCCTGTGCGTTAATGCAACAGAGAGCGCGTCTTTATCCGAGATAGATTACAGGCCGTTTAATCTCCTCTTGTTTGCCCGCCGCACATTTTAATTTGTGCTCGGCTGAAAAATAAATGAAGACAGTATCAAGAGAACAACACAATCAGGAGAGAGGTGTGTGTGTGTGTGTGTGTGTGTGTGTGTGTGTGAGTGTGAAGGCAGGCGTGAATACACACACATGCTACGAGGTGCAACAAAGCCCCCAGACACTGACAGATATTTGTTTCGGTGGATACTCTTCACCCTGCTGGCACTGGGTTTCTGCTCTGGCACCAGTAAACACACACACATAGACTCTCACACACACGCACACGCACACACACAAGCAGAATTAAATCATACGCTGGCATGGAGTCACACTTTACCCTGGCACGGTGTCACTGCCTTTCACTGCCGTGACTCATGCCAACGCTCTAATGGATGAATCCTGCAGCGGTCTGTACAAACATGTGTGTATTTCAAAATGTGTTACTGTGTGTGTCTGTGCGTGCATTTTCAAGGTGTTGTACAAACATTGGAATTATGTGTCACAACTGACCAGATGACTTGCCCCGGGTTTTGTCTTCGAATTTCCGTGAGTCGCTCTGGGAGGCCCGCCTTCGCCATCGCCACATTTGCATGAGAGAGGTTGTCAGACTAACACTTTCTCTTGTCTCCCTCCCTCCTTCCCCGCCTCCTCCCTTCGCCCGTCCCCCTCTCCGTCTTCCTCCCGTGTCCCCAGCTCTGATAGCCATAGGCCAGTACAGCAGCACCATCGAGACGGTGGACGCCGGCTGGTGTAGGGAGATCACGGACCAGGGAGCCACGCAGATCGCCCAGAGCAGCAAGTCCCTCCGCTACCTGGGCCTCATGAGATGTGACAAGGTAACGAGGCCCGGCCCATAAATGTCTGCCGCTGTCACAGCATACTGTACTGCACTGTGTGTGGGCTGCAGTTCTTTCACAAGGACGTTTTTGGAGATGGTTTTTTTTTAAATTATTGTCAGATTAATGCTAATTATTATTCGTTGCTGCTCTATTTAAAAACAAGTTGGTAACATGAGTTTGTTGTGTGCTTTATGCACGCCTATGTGTCTGATTCCCATTGTAAGGAGAAAAAAAAAGCTCTTTTTAATATACATTTTTAAAATAGACACTATAACTGGTGTAATGCAATCATACGCATTATGCATGCAACTGTATGTTTTAAATCCAATATTTCCACGCAGCAGTCCTGCTCGGCGATGCCCATGTTGGCCGATACAGTCAGGCTTTCAGGAGGTACTTACATTGGTATAAACGGTACATGGAAATGTGTGATAGATTACATATATCTGTTGCTCAGTATACCCACACATCGACACAGCCTCATAATCGCACGCACACACATGAACCCCTCATAAGACCCGGGCAACGGGCCAACAGAAAGTATCCAGAGGACAGTGTGTGTGCAGTGGGCTAAGCCGCCGCCCGGGCCCAAGCGCGTCCACGCGATCAGCCGGTCGGGGGCGATAACGGACCTAAAGTGCCACGGTGACCCCTTCCAACCTACTCGCCTACGGGTCGGAGGGACGGTCTTTCCCAAAGTCACCCCTTTAACTCTCATCTGGCCTCTTTACCCGTCCAATCCCCCCCCGACCTGAGGGAAGCGCATGCAGTTGCATTGGCATGGCAACAACTCCACCCACCTCTCCAATTGGCTCGGCGGAGCTCCTGCCACACAGATGCATCCACTTAGTGTGGGATCATGCAGCGTGACATGAGTGGGATGAGGGCAGACAAGGCGGGGAGCATGAACAGCTGCCTCGACCCAGAGACTTGACTGATATTCTCCAGCCTGCTTTCTTGTAGTTGCAGGCCAGGCCGTCATCTCAATGCTGGTGGGCCTGCTGAGTTTAATAGTATGTTTTAATAAGCCTTTTTGTTTTCAGGCTAAATTTCACGTTTGGGTTTTGGGCTAAACTAATTTAAACGCCCCTGCTGCGCAGTAAAAAAAAAAAAGTGCGAGTGGAAGTTGGCAGAGGAGAAAACGAGGGAGGAGAGACGTTGACTTGTAGCGGAGGCCTTTTCACCGGGTTGGGAACTCATCATTTTTACTTCTGCATTATAAAACCCTGCATGTTGCAGGTTGACCCTATGGATTTTTCCGGGTGAAAATGCCCGCCCACATCATATTTATCTATTTATGCCGTAATGAAATGAATACACACGAGGGGTCTGGCGGTGACCCCCCCGTATGTAAGGTCTCAGTGATGAAGCGACGCGCTCAATTCACATTATTGCAGACGCGAATGCGCATCTATCATATTTACCTCGGGAGCAATAAAGAGTAACTGCATTACATAGCAGGTGATCACTTAGCTCCCATTTTCATTTAGTTCCCCGCTGCCTCGCCGACTCGGTGACCCAACAATCGATACCTGCAGCCGTGTTCATAGAAACCCGCTCTGGAATGACCCACATCTTTACTGAATAACACAGTATATTCATTCGTTCCTCTCCGCCGTACACTTTCACTCTCCTGCCAAACTAACTCACTTATTTATCTCTCTGTCTCTCTCTTCATGTGTGGGATTCATACTCGTAATGTAATCCAGAGGATGGAAAGGTAAATAATTATTCTTCCTCTGCTCTGCCAAAGCTAAATAAAGCAGTAATTATCGCTATTAGAGTTGTAATGGAGTGTGAATCGAGCAGAGAGAGGAGTTAGACAGTTCCCAAGGTCAGGTGAGGTACCAGCTCTGAATCAGGATATGAAATCCCTGCGTGACGGTCCCTTTCACCCATTTCTCCGTTTCCAGTCTTTGCCAGCCCTAAAAATCTTCGTTTGGCGTTGCAAATGGCCTCGAGGGGAGGATTGGTCCGGCTTGTACTTTCTTTCAGTCTTTGTTGTGTTGTGTTTTTACATTATGTTAGAGTTAGAGGGCGTTAGATGAAGTCAGGCTTCATGAGGAGCGGGGGAGAGGAATGAGTGTAATACGAAGTTCGCTCGGAGGGAAACAAATAAACAGAAATAGGTTGTTGCTACCGAGGTCACGGCGGAAAAATAAGGAGCCGCGGAGCGAGTTAAAGAGGTAAAATGGTGAGAAGCAGAGGATTGTGGTCATCTGCGAGTCAGCCCGGGGGAAGCAGTGCCTTCTGCTCGCCCCTCCTGTCCTCCCCATCCGTCCCTCACACCTCCTTCAGTCGCCTCAACCAAAGATCCGCGCTTCTGTTTTCTCTCATTTGATTGGAATTTCATGCGTCTCGCATTGAGGCTTTTTCCTGCTGCGGGCCGGATGATTTGAGCGTGTGACTTTTCTGTTTGTCTTCACTTCATCTGTTTTTCTCTCGGAAGTCAAGTGACTTCGACGATCAGATCGAATTACGCACTGCATTTTCTAATAATAAACTTCACAAGTTAGTTTTTGCAGGAATTACAATGACAAGAGCTTTGACCACCGCTCGGCGAGAAAGGTTTCACGGTGGTTGTAATGTGCGTTTCATGCTGTGTCTCGTAAATGAACCAAATCAAGGTTTTAAAGTACTTGTAAAGTTTTATTAGTATCGCCGGCGCATTCAATTTGTGTGTTTTTTGTGTTTTGTTTTTTGTTTTTTTTCATCCCTGGTTTGCATTTGACATTTCAGCCTCTAGAATTTGTATCACGCTTTATTTGTGTATCGCAGCAGTAAAATCCGGAGGCATGTCCAATTCAATCTCGGGGCAAACTAATCTCATCTCTGCACTTAATGCAGTTCTGGGAAGACGCAGAAGCTGCAGGATAACTCTCAATTCCACAAGGTTCCCACATAATGAAAGTCTTGTGCAAATTACTTAACTTTGGGTTTTCTCCCCTCCACAGCATCTTGTCTTTATGTTGACGAATCCATTTTATCCGTTTTATTTTTTCTTCCTCCTGCCTCATTTTAGGAAATTGTTTAAAATAACAAATAGGGCGTGGCTTTCTCCATGTGTCCGCTCGGCTCTGGGACGAGCACTCGAGGGGATTCCAGGCAAAAACTACTTCAGTTCAGAATGCGTTCTCTGGATTTTGGATGGCGCTTCCTCAAATTGCTCCAACGCTCTTCGCTCTAGACCCCCAACGACCTCCACGTGTTTAGCTCAGCATCCAGGATCTACACACTTGAGGAAACATCTCAATATTTACCCATTAAACCGGCCACTGTGCGAGCCAACTTGCTGTCTAACCCGAAATTATTTTACTTTGCGCACCAGCCGTGAATGTTTCCATTGCGAATATAAATTGTTATACACGCACACACACACACACACACACACGCACAGTTGTGTGCTTTGGCAAGTGGTGAGATCGGTGTTGACAGTGTTTTGGACATATTGCAAATATTCCCAGAGTTAATATTTCCCTTACAAGGACTTTGCTTGGTTTTTCTTTTCAGGATGTATACGTTGCAGGAATTTAGTAGAAATAACTGCAACACAGGTAGAAAAAAACAAACAAGTTACAACATCACAGTAATAAACAGCCATTCGTATCCTCATCAGCATTGAAGCTAGGCGAAGCCCGTCTGTTTTACAGATGTTCATGTAACTCCTGCAGCCTACATTTGGCTACTTAAAACAAATCATGGTCTCACTTTCTCTCTCTTTCCTCCTTATCCCTCCACACACACACACACACACAACCTGATGTGGGAGTTAGGTTTCAGACGAGGCCCAGTCGAGTCTTGGACCATTGCGGTCCCGTGATAACCTTGACGCGCAGCGCGGACATCCCAGTCAGCCCCTCCGCCGCGGCCGCGCGGCTCGGGGCCTGTGCAAATTTGTTTGGAATTGTCAAAACGCCGGGAATTTTAATGTACCAGCTTCCCCCGAATGTCACAGGACTTAGAACGTGTGGAATTCATTTCAAGAACTGTTAACAGGATCCATCTGGCTCTCCTCATGTGGAGCAGTGTGAAGGATCGATTTCCTCCGTCACAGTTTGTACAAACATGCTTCCGTACTGTATACATTTTCCTGCCGAGCAGCCTCAGTTCTGTGTCCACTGCCATTTGGACTGATGTGAAGAATTTGAGGTTCCTTTTCTTTTTTTTTTTTTACTCTGTACAAACAGAGCGAGCACATGCACAGATCCGTGTGCAGTTGTGATGGTCAGGATATGTTCTTATTTAGGGTGCCCTTTCAGTAGCTGGATGAAATTCGGTTGTGATAGTGTGGTATGCGTGCCTTTTGTCCCGCTGACGTTTTAGTCTTCTTCTTTCGTCTGAAGGATTTCCTTTGTGTCTCAGTGTGTTTACACACGCTCGAATACGACGCGTCCGTGTGTAACAGTGTGGGTTCTCCGAGAGGAATTTATGCTATTTGCTGTGAACACGGCCCATAATGGGGCATTGAAATCAGAGCCCCTCCAGGCCCGGGCGAATGGCGTGCTCCGCCTGCCTCATATGATTACCTCCCCCCCTCCCTCGGCCCTCAGGGCCAAACGAGCCGCTTCTGACAAGGGGGAAGGAATGCGATTGATCCAGACTCAGCCCCCCAAAAAATAATCAAATCAATTCATTTCGATTCCCTTTTCAGCTGCGACTCTTGTGTCAGTCTTTTGAAGCATTCAGCACAAAGACTCAAAGAAAATAGCGCCTCGGTCTCCTGAAAAAAACGGATCCGCTTTTTTTGCTCGGCAATGCCGCACATGTTGGCGAATAAAAACATAAGAAAACCACGGCTCCCCCATTGAGTCTACTGTTAAATGTTAGGCCCTCTCTGTGGGGAGGAATTCATCTTTCTGCACTTCCACAAACGCCACGAAAACATTGTGTATTAATCCAGGCTTTCGAGCGGTGAAACTCAGTTCACTGCCGTCTGAGGTAATTTTCAACACAAATTATAGCGATGTAGCAACAACACACGGCTCGCTGGACTGGGCAGACACAGAGACGCTGAGGCAGAGACGCACATAAACATGCCAAAGTCACACGAATGGTGTAACATGTTCTATGCCCAGTGTCCAGTCACAAGGGGGGAGCTTAATTGATTTGTGCAGAAACGCGCTGTAACTCATTGTGCTCCTTATCGCGACACTGTTTTCACATGTCTCCTATATATGTGTTAAGCTTTCTGTAATAGGCCCTACCGGACACTTTGAACCTCCTCTGTTGATGTATCACTTTGGGGATTTTGATCTTTTTCAGCCTCAGCGGAATGTTTTCCTTCAAAGCGTTTTCACAGCTCAAATGTACGTCTTCTCTCATCCTCTTTCTCCTCCCGCTCCACCCTCGCCTCTCGCCTCCGTCCTCCTCTTCTGTCCTTTCTTCTTTCTTCTCACCTACGTTCTTTTTCGTTCCCCTCTTTTCCACTACTTCATTAGAGCGAAAACAAATGGGCAGTCCGGCTTGCGAAGCAGAGAAGGGGAGGCAAACTCACAGAGTCAGCACGAAAGCCGGACTGGGAAAATAACGACGCCGACTGCTGCTGACCCCTTCAGGGACAGCTGGTGGAGCGAGTAGGAGTCACTCATCATAGTAATGGAGGAGATGAGGGAAGGGAAGAGAGAGTGAAATGAGGGGGGGGGGGGGGGGGGGGGGGGGGGGGGGGGGGTGGCCTTAAGCAAAGAAGAGGATTCACAGAATGACACAAACCAAGAGAAACCAAAAGGGAAATTGGATAAAAAGAAAACAATAGAATGAGCCGGCTATTCCCTTTTTACAAATGGGGCCCCGAAAAAGTGTTTTGTGTAAGCAGTTTTGAAGTGTGCTCCCATTACCTGAATCGAGGCGGAGCGGCGTTTGGGGAACAGGTATGAGCACCGACACCCACCCCCCCCGCCCCCCTCCCTCCCCTGGATAGAGCAACCAGACAGACCTTGTTAAAAGAACAGACATCCCAATCAATATAGTCGTTCCACTGGTGCATCCAGCTGCCGGGGACGATACACAGATAGGCACGGCACAGCAATTTGCAGACATAAACAAGGGCCTAATTGTTCAGGGCCCGGAGGTTTGGAGTGTGGAAAACAAAGATGAAGTATGTCGAAGAGTTAGGAGGCATTTTAACTCTCGTTTAGGAAATGAGAGTTTGGTAGCCGGGCCAAACTTTCTCTGATGAGTGTTGTTATTGTGAACGGCGGGGATTCTTGGTTTAAAACGAAGGGCTGGGGGTAGGGGAGGGGAATTAGGAGAAAGATGCACGGCGTCAGGCGTAATACGGCCAGCCTCCTCGGCTCCCATCTCCCCCGGCTTTTGGTTCGGAGAGCCGAGCGTTCAAAGTCGAGAGAAAGTAGTCTGAAAGAGTCATTTGCTGTTTGTGATTTTCGGCGTAATCTCGGAGTCTCATCCCCCCCCCCACACAGAAGAGCCGTATTGATTGGCGGTCTTAACTGGAGCCGCCTCCCGATCATCCCTTCATCTCGTTTCTAAAAGGGCAGGAGCAAGGGACAGTGAAGGAGAGGGGGTGAAATAAAGTGAGACAATCGGCAGAGTTCACTGCGTATCTGAGGGGAATCTCAGAGTTGCCCTTCAACAGAAACCTGCCAGACGCACGCAAACCTGACCTCAGCCGGCTCACACACACACACTCACAGGCGTTCCTCCGCCTCCTCTCTCCACCTTGTCCTCACTTTATTTATTTGTTTTCACCCCTTTTCGCCTCTTTGCTTCTCCCTCCCTTAGCCTCCTGCAAGCAAGGACAGCCAAGGTTGTTTGACTTTTTGGATGCTGCTCACATCTTTTGTTCATTCAATTAGTTCATCCAAGTTTCCCCCCATCCCCCCTCTGTGTTGTCTTCCAGCCTTCCTCCCCATCTTCCTCTTCCTCGTCCAGCGCTGTTTACTCATCACAACGGAGGTCAGCATAATCTCATGGAGTCGTGGGCAGACAGCAGGCCAGACGCAGTGTGGTCTGGATACCCAGATTTGCCAATCCTGATTTGTTTTGGGCATAATCTAACGTCTGGCTCAACATTTATTTATTTTTTGTCTCCCGGACTTTGAGAGAGGCGGCAGGAGGTCACAGTCCATTTTTAGCCCTCGGCGCAGCGTCTGGCTGTTGGTGATGAATTAACTATTTAATGCTAATGACAATGTAGCCCTCCCTTCGCTGGACGCCGCGTCTGTACACATTTAATACATCCAGAGGAGCTTGGGAAATTTTGTCGGGGGGGAGGGGGGGGGGAATCGATGGAGCCTCTGAGTGATGTCCAGCTTTATAATCTGCTGGGAACAGAGTAGCCAGTGGACGTAAAAGATTTGAATACATTTCGGGAGGAGATTTTGGAGGCAAAAGGACTCGCGGCTGCTCGCTGAACGTTTGAGGAAAAAGAGGAAAGCCATTCGGGAAAACAAAGACGTACAGATGCATCGTGCTGTCAGCACGTTACGCTCGTCCCGACAGGGAATAGAACGAAAGGCTCAAATCCACGCCGTCGCTCGTTGACCTTTTTTTAAATACAGAAGAGCTTGACTTTAATTGCTGTGTCCTCGTCTGATTATTCAGAATTAACCTACAATTCAGAATAATCATTCTACGGTAGGTGGCGTCCACACGGCGGGCTTACAGATGAGGTCGCTGCGTATTATGTGCGTATCCTCCGGCCGGTCCAATGGATCCCACCCTCGCTCTTAAGGAGTCGCTATTAAGGGTCAAGCTGTCCTCATTCCATATTTATTCTGAAGAACGAGGGAGTCAGGCGAGGCAACCAAAAAAAAATGAAACACAGTAGCTCTGTTGTGATTATCTTCAAGGAATTCTGCTTGTGTCTGACCTCCAGTAAGCTGCCCTGGAATTTGTTGCAAAAGTTGTAGTGTGTGTGTGTGTGTGTGTGTGTGTGTCTCCACCTTGCTACATCGTGCTGTTTGCCGTCTGAAGAGGAAGAAGTGGTTTTAGTTTACAGGACGTTCAACAGGTCTTCTGTTCACTCCCCATCTCGGCCTCTGCTTGTCTCTCGGTCTCAACATCTCGATCTCTCTCTCTCTTCCGCCCGTGTTTCTCTCCGTTGTGTTTTTCACGACGCCATCAATTTAAACACGGAACATAAAACGTTTAGCGCTTTTGAAGGTTACGTCTAGAAATCTTTTGGATTTGTTTTATTGTGTATTTGCCCGATTTGGCGTGCGCGGTGAAACATGTCAGTGGACCCAGTCCGAAGCAGACCTGTGGGGGAACCCACCTGATCCCAAATTGATTAGATTAATATTAATATATTTAAATAATATATTATTTATGAAGAAAGGGTCGAGGACAAAAATTGTCAACTCGAACCCGACCACTTGACAGCTCACTCTTTCCATCTCGCTTCAGAAATCAAGTGAGTCGTGATCACAGCTAATTCCAGACCTGCTGCTGTAGACTCTGATCTGGACTGAATCGGGTCCCTGGTTTTGTTAACTAGGAACTAGTGGAAACGCGAGGCATCGTATCCTTCATCATAGTGGATGTTATCCGTGTACGATGAAGACGATTAATCTGTCTCACATTCTGTAGGAATGGATGAGTATGACTGCTACAGGAACATCAAAACTCTGAGTCTCACTGGTTCACCGTGTCACCGCAACACCTTCCAGTTTAATTAGCTTTGCTTTACTTCTACCTGATAGATGCAGCTGTGGTAGTGTTTTACTGAGACTAACACATACATTGTGAAAAAAGCCCCTTGAGTTATGGAATGTTTTCCCCCAGTCTGCAGAGATAAGAAGGCCGGCGTGGAGAGAGAGAGGGAGACAGAGTCAGAGAGAGAGAGAAGTTGGGCTGGGCTGATCATCGCCACACATTCCTCTAGTTACCTTTGTCACGCGTGATGGAGTGCGGGGTTTACAAACCTGGCCTCCAGAACCTCTCTCTCTGACCCTGTTCAGTTGAGCCCCCATTCCTCCGCCTGTGAGTGTACACACTGACACCCTGCTTTTTCACTTCTGCTGCCGTCTGATACTGTGCAGGGATGAGGGTGCGTGAGCGGGACCAGACCTCAGTTGTCGCAAGCAGTGCCTGACCTGGTTTTAACCAACAACACACCCCAAAAAAAAAAAAAACGCACCCAGAGCCATGCACTGCAGATTTCTGTGAGGGGCTCTCTGAGACAAAATCCAAATGTTTGAGCTCAGGCTTTCCTCGGTAAAGAGCAAGTCTATTCCTTAAGCTTCCAATCCAGTGCATCGATAGTTCATTTAGGAATATCCAATCCTTTCAGAATAAGTTTACGGCGACCTCTTTTCTGTCACTACACTTCAGAAATCCTCTGCTTTCTTTTCCATTCACTCCCCTCCCTCTTATCGGAGGAGGAGAACTATCCTTCAGTTGTCCAGTCACTCGTTTAGAAACTTTACAACTGGGGCTTTTCCTCTGAGCAGTTTAAAGAAGGCTATAAATCTGGCCTGTTTAAATCCAGACTTGTTTAAGCTGCCTTTTACTGAGACTTGATGCACAGCATTCTTCTCCTGCCTAAACAGGCTTTTTAAGCATTTACCCCAAATGTATTTACTGGTTGACTGATACACTCTCTACATGGGAGGAGACAGGGAACGAGGTGTATTTGTCTCTCTTTATGGGCCTGCGACTATAGCGAAGGCGGCCACATGGCCCAAGAAAATGTGGGGAAAGAAGGAACCCAGCAGACCTGAATGAAAACACAGGGGAAATAAAAAGAAATTGTGCAATTCTTAAGTCGTATATAAAAAGGAACGTTGAACTTGTCTGATCTCTGCGTCCATTTAGCCACAGCTCTCAAGCTGTTCCATATCAACGGCGCTTTGTTGCTTTCTTCAGGGTCACCGTTGCGGCGTACACTACATGTTCGGTGTGTTTGATGTATTCAAAAGGAGGGGAGGGATTATATATTATTGTTAAGGCCGTCTACTTCCTCCTTTCTCTCCCTCTCTCTTTATTCCACTTCCCTCCCTTGATTGCTCAGAGCACTCACAGGGTGTCCTCAGCACGCCGGTCTAATATGATCTGCATCTTTGTGTTTGTGTATCTGATTATCGATTTACGACCCTGTTCTTCTTTTTCCCCACTGGGAATGTGAACTGCGGCTGCATTAGTCATCTTTACGACACGTTTTACAGCGCTGCTTACTAGCGGAAGGCCCGGGGCTTGCGGTAAATGTATATTTTACGTGATGATAGAGTGCATTTGCATCAGAGGATCAAAAGAAAAAGAGCTCACTGTTAAGAAAGAGAGCAGATAAGAGGACTCCCTAAGAGAGAGCGGAGGTCAGTCGGGAACGCCGCGTCGCTTCCCTTAAGCCGTCGCATGCAGAAAGTAGAGGAACGGTTGTCTCACACACACACACACACACATACACACACACCCATGTAAGCTATTCCCGTACAGCCTGTTCAAATAAAAGGTGCTTTTTTTTTGCAGAGCAGCGTATCAGACATGCATCTTTTTGTTTTCCCCTCATCCCTCTCTTGCCCTCTTGTAAACCCTGACAACAGCACATTACCCGTCAGCATGCATTACGCCGCACTTAGATCTGCAGCGCCGCATCTTTGAAGTTAAAATGGGGGAAAATATCGTAAGTATAGGCCTCGCTCCAGATAGCTGTGGCTGTGCTCCCAGATGCTTCCCAGAGATTAGAATCGTCAGTGAGGAGCGAGCTGCCCGATCACATGGCTCTCCTACAGACTTGGCAGCCGGTTGGGAGGAGGAGTTGAACTGTAAGTAAGTATGGATGAGGACTGCATGGGGTAAAAGAACAAAAAAAAACTCCCCGCCAGAGCTAAATATATCTAAAGCCCCATTCCAGACAACAGACAGTGGTTTCCGATTTTGTTTCTTTTTTTTTTTTTAAGCCTATGTTGCCGAGAAACCGAATGTGGATTTGCCTGGTAACAAAGTTGAACTCGGGGGCGGGGAGGGACAAAAACAGCTGACTCACCAGGTTTTCAGGAAGTCATGTGGCAACGGCTGCTGTAACCAGAGGACCCGCAACATTTGGTCCGACCTTCATGTAGAACACCAGCTCCGAGCCGCAAATACCAAGCAGGTGTGGCGACGTCACGGCGTCTCAGTCAACACAGCCTCGTTTCGGGAAGGAGAGGGGATCGCAGCTCGGAACTCTGGGAACTCGCTCGGATAAGGGGGTTTCTTTTACGGGACGCTGTTGTTTTTAGGCCCCGGAAAAGATTTACAGTAACTCAGTTAATGGAGGAGAGTTAATGGAGGCTGTGATGCATAAATGCCTCCGTTAACTGATTTTCTGTCAACAAGATTTTCTATCCGCCAGCAATAAAATGTTTTAAAAATGAGCAGAGGCGTATGTCATTCCGAGATGCCAATTAATCAAACCAGGTACAGTGAGTTTCTGTGCTGCGTTGTAACCATTTCAAATGCATACAGGCTTGGATTTGATTGATAGGAATATAATTTATTTTCTTCAACTTGATTGGCTTCTTCCTCTTCCATCATACGAGGTTTGAATTCCAATCAATGGACGCCTGCTGCGTCCCTAATTAACGTTTAAGAAACATCACACTTAAAGTGTTTTGCACACCGGCTTTTATCAACAAGGTCAGTGTGCATTTTTCTTATCGTGATTTCCGTCAAAGTGATCTCGGTGCAACTCAAACTTTCGGCGTTGCTGCAACCGGCAATTAGTAAATGATTCAGCGTTTTGATTGGGAGCCATTTTGCGTGCGCCCGTGTTTGCTCAGCAAGTGGATCCGCAGTAAATTAGCATTAATGAATGTTATGGCCTCGCATCAGTCTGACAGGTCTATTCTTTAGATTTGTTTTAATTGTAATTAAGCTCTGATTAACGAGCTGGGGGATGTTGCATTCTCTTTTCAAGAATATAGCGTAATATGTTATGAAGGCAATCAGGAGTTTGTCAGTTTATTTGCTAATGAGGCTCAGCCATATGTCATAACAAACTTCATCTCTGTAGCAGCAGCGATCCGAAAGCCTCGGTTGAGCTGTTCCTCTGCTCCTGCTTTGGCCCTCGACACGCGGCCATCTTTGTAGGCCAACTAGGGCCCCAAGGCGCTGACCATGAACCTGGAGGACACCGCAGTGTCAGACCTCCCTCGTTCCTTGCTGTCTCTCCACCACCGCTATCTAGTGAAGGCCTTGTATGCCTCTGAGAAATAATTAGTAAAGAAGAGAAAACTATGTGTGAGGGTTAAAAAGCTCATGATGACTATTTGGAGCCAGTTGCTGAATTTGTTGAAAAGGATCCAACAGTGGCCAGGACCAGACAGGCAATGAAAAGCTCATGATTCATGAGTGTCTTGGTCAGGCACCCGTGCATGAATCCTCGCTTCTGCGAAACAATGCTCCTTAATAAAAGCGGCTTTCCTTTGCCAGGATTTATTCAACATTTCTGTCCAAAGAATTAAGTATTAAAAAACAAAACAATGTGCTTCAACTAGAATCCTAATAATAATAATTTACTACCTGAAAAATAACCATCTCAGTCTAAGCCTCACTAAACCACAGCGTCAGAAGACGTAGTTATATGATAAATAATTGAAAAGGCCAATGTGTTACCTATAGTTCAAGTAGCTTGTTGAATTATCTTGTCATTAGTCAAGTCTCCAATCAAATTTGTCTGCTTCTTTTTCACCTGGAATTTTCAGTATTTCCACTCTTTAGTGTGACATTTGCATAAAAACAGGTGGATGGAAATCCTCTCGTGGAAACCCATAGACTACGCTCCAGGCACAGAGATTGATTATTATATTCTCTTTCGTGCCCTACTGAATGTGAATACATTTCCAGGGTTAAATATCCAAAATGACCCCTGTTGTTCTCCAGTATGGTCCACATTACCGCTTCACCTTTTCAGCGCGAGAGGAAATGCTTGTTTTGTTAAACTGGCAGTTGGAATTCTCACATTATCAACAGAATAAGAGGAATTCTTTAAGGCAATATCCTGACACACTGTTTTATTAATGTATCGGCTTTTATCATTGAACGCAGCATGTGAAAACTGTTGCTGGAATTTTCTCATTTCAACTCTTACCCGCCGATCGTAAATGCAGTTCTCAGCGGTTGAGATGTCAGAGGGTTATTATTTCAAATATAAAAGCCCTCTGCCAGTCTGCGTTGTCTTTCTCTTCAACGCTGACTGCCGACAGAACTGAGGCCGGGCTGTTTTTTGTTCTCATTCGCAGAACTTTCCTCTCAGCGTCTGATCAGACAAACACAAAAAAAAGAGACTTTCTGACCCTGCGGTTTAGGTTTGATGTTATTTTCCCTGTATCGACGGCATCCTGAAAGAGTCTGTCAATCCTCCGCGTGTCGCCGTCAAGCACCCTAACTCCAGCTCGCTGTTTCTTCCTCGGGCGATCAAAGCGAAGGCTGTTGTTGCTTCTTAGTCTTCTTGAATCCGCTTGTGCTGTGTGCAGTTTCCATCTTCCCTCTGAGACCAGGGGAAAGAATCGGAGGTCTGTTCGCTAAGCACGCGTATTTCTCTCTCTCTCTCTCTCATTTCTGCTGATTTTATCCTGACCCCGTCTGTCCATTTGTTCTCTCAATTCTCTCTACTTGGCCAGCAACAGGCTGATACCCACCACTTAAAGAAATTGTGTTCACTGAAGAGAAAGACAGAAAGTGTCAGAGCAGAGCCGATCAGAGACCGAGCAGCGGCCAGGGAGCTCTCGCCCCGGCAAGACTTTTCCACCAGAAACCGAAGGGCTCTGGGGCAATGAGCTCGGGGGAAACTGTGAAACACTTTGTCACTGCTTTGGCAACAACGAATGACTGTGTGCTCAACATGTGTGTGAGTGTTTATACATCATTTCCCCTGGAAAGTGTCATGCTCGCGGGTGGGCGGGGGTGGGGGGGTCGATTCTGGGTGGGTTACGGTTAACCCCTCGAGGTCTCCAGGGTTACTCTGGTCTTCGTCTGAATCTCCGGCGTTCTCCCTCTTGGCTTCTCGGTGACGGTCTGACGGAGTGTCAGACGGGCAATGGACAGCGGGGAGCGGCTAATAGCTGCTTGTCTTTCTAGTCCTCCGAGAACGCGGAGGCCTCATTAGCCTTGTGAGCTCAGCCGTCCTCTGGTGCCGAACCCATCGTCCAGCTGCGTGTGTGTGCGTGTGTGTGCGCAAACCCTGTTTATGCTCTTAAGAAATTGCTTTTCCTCCATTTGAGTCTAGTAGACTGCCATTTTGACAGGGCATTAACAGTTCAATCTGTGTTTCCTATCTTAATAAGGCGTCATGGGGCGATGCAGAGACGGTCGACAGATTTTTAGAATACTCCAATTTAATTAAGTCATTTCAAAATCTGTATTTATTCGACCTAAGGCAATATATCTGTTACATTTATGTGGTTTCACGTTGATTGCCTCTTTTTAATACATGTACCCGGGTCTCCTTGGAAATCTGCTCCGATACTGAATGAACGATTCTCCACCGGCTTCCTCGTGATGTGCTCAGCGTGTTAACGGAGGGCTGGACCACGGAGCTGCATCATCAAATAAGACGGCAGCGACAGTGACTTGGGAAGTTTGATTTGATTACGTCAGACTGCTGGAGTCTGCAAACAGACATTCTGGCACCAAAAGGCTGCAGATTTTGTCCCCCATCACTTCCACTGGAAACGCATGGAGCGGCATTTTGATGGTATTAAAATGATTACAGCTAAGCGGTTTCAGTGTACACACACACACGGGCACCTGAAAATAGTTTGAAAAGCAGCCTTGAAAAATGGCATTCCTTCTCCTGGAACTGGTCGTACTGTAATCAAGCCCAAACATGTCAGCAGGAACGTACACTACATGTAAACTGTGTTCTTGGCCTTTGGAAACAGCATTCGACAAAAACAAACAATCACAACTCAAGATCCACTTACTCGAATGTTTCCCCCCCACGTCACACGGTTTTCATCAGCAGGCGGAGTTTCCTCAGTATTCGGAAGTGTAGATGTTTAAACTCTCCGACGAGTGCTGAGAGTACTGGAGAGCTTGAACATTCACAGTTCCGTGACACCGATGAAGACGGTGTCATGTGGTCAAAAGCTGTGGGAAAGAAGTGGAGCAAGTGGACTTTAACTTGCCAGCATCCGCTCATGTTTCAAGTCAAGTTCAATGTATTGTCCTAGAGGTGATTCTCATCATTTGTGTGTCTTTGTGTGTTGTTTTGCAGGTGAACGAGGAGACCGTGGAGAGGCTGGTGGTCCAGTACCCTCACATTGTCTTCAGCACAGTGATGCAGGATTGCAAGAGAACCCTGGAGAGAGCTTATCAAATGGGCTGGAGCCCCAACACATCGAACACATCGTAGCTGCTGCTGGATCTCACACGCGCACGCACACCCCACGCACACACACACACACACACACACACACACACACACACACAGCTACGCAGAGGCCCTTTTTGTGTACAGACACACATACACAATATTTGCAGCTCAGTCGTGTTTGCCTCGCCCATCCACTGTTCAAACATGCACGTGAACATGTAGCTACACACTCACACACACACACACACACAACGGTCCAGTTCCCCAACTGTTTCATTTCGAGAAAATCTCTCATTTTAATAATTTTAGTCAAATATCGGCCGCCTGTTGTTTTATAGTTCAGCGAGATGGTTGCTATTCCCTAATTACAGGTCATAATCAACGATTTGACGGAATTTTCCTCATCACCATTCTCAATAAGTGATATTACATTGAACGATGTCACGTACTGCCTCTGACTCGGGCCCTTGAGTGACTAGCAGAAGTTTTATTTCATATCTACTGAAAGCGAGTGTTACTCAGTTGATGGAGTAAACCTCATGGAACTATAAAGCCTGCACATCCTTTGCACATCTCGAGAAGCGTTCATCCGACGATCTGCTTCACGCTTCGAATTCGGTGCAATTTTGGACACGCGCTCTCATGCTGAATGACCGTTGCATAGACAAGCAAACAATTTTACTTAACACTGTTCCACGTGGAGCTTTCAGTTCCGTATATGATGCTGGACATTTTAATGAATGATGGCGCGTTATATCTGAATCGACGAAGGTAACCAGTACCACTCTTCTGTCGATGGTAAGCTCCTCCCCCAGGTGTTTTTTTTCCCGTGAACCAGAGTGTATTTCACCGATGATGTTTCTAAACCGCGAGCAGCCGTGGCTTGGCCAGCGTGATGCAAACGAAGTCGTGGCAGCTGTATCGCCGAGGACCCGAGGGAGCAAAGCGTGAAGTTGTTTGCATGAGCGATTCTCGAGAAAGGTGCGAGCAGCGACCACCGCAGGACACACATTCGTCCCGATCAAGCATGTTTTCATCGGGCGTCGCTCGAGCACATTCAATGTCCTCCGTATCGCAGAGGACGTAGTCGAGGTAAAGATGCATGAGGGGGCTGGTCTGGTCTTGAAAACATGGAAAAGATCCAGGCCGACGCATCCTTACATCAAAGACATTCAGGGATGGTCAGACGAGAATTGTTTTTAATGAGCACAGATTAGAAAAAACGGTGTGTCTCATGTCGGCCCTCTGCGGCTTTACTTCCTTCAAACTGAACTCCACTGCTGCATCGAGACCTGGAGCTCTGGAGACGACATCCCTGCAACTCCAGACCAGGAGACTGCCGGGGCTTCAGACCTCGCTCGAGGCATGTTGAGGAATCTGGGATGTTTATTTTGTCCAACTAGTATTTTTTTGTTTCCTTTTCTTGGGTGTCCAGTACAGTGTTAAAGGCATTTGCGGACCCATTCATGTAGAGATGTTTTGGACGAGGCTCCGTTTGAAGGACAGATCTCTTCGCTGTGACTTAATATGCACATTGTCACGGCCCCGGAAGAAACATTCAAACCCCCTGGAAAATTCATGGCAGGGAAAAACGGCATTGATTATTTCAACAACAACAAAAAACGGCATGTTTACATCCAGATCCTCATCTTTTTTTTTTTCAGCTACAGAGATATTATCTACATATGACCTGCCGATGAAGAGAGCTTCTGTATGACTTGGGAACAATGCTGTGTTTTGATGCCATGCTTAGATTTAGAGTTGACTGAGCGTCAGTACAGAATGAAACAGTGCTTGAAATAGAAGTTGCCTTTACCTAAAAACCCGGCCTGACGTTATCAGAATAACAACCACAACCACCGGGATGACAGGTAAGAGGAAACGTTGCCTTAATGCTGAGTGGGTACTGTAATTGCCATCCAATTAGCGACACAGAATTTACTGAAGAAATGTTAACTGACTTTATCTTATACCATATTCCCAATATTTGATATATATACATATGAATAAATACTCTGCGGGATTTACCTGATATTGGTTTTGAGCATATTCTTGTAACATTAGCTATGTAGCAATGCAATGAGGGGTTTATCTTTCTTAGTGGTGTAGGATGTAAAAAAAATAATACGAAAAAAAGAAGAAGAAGAAAAAAAAAAAGAACTGAGTTCAAGGTTTTTCATCTATCCTGTAGAAACTCGGTAGTGTACAGTTAAAAATGCAAATAACCAGGGTATTTTTCTATGGTGTGAACCAGCTCTGGGCTCAGCCTCCACACACTGTCACTCAGACATGGACAATAGCTTACTGAGCCTCGGGTTTGAGTAGAACTGTAAACTTTCTACAGCATATAGAGATTTCAGACAATTAACAACACCTTCATTTTACCCTTGTCAGGATTTGTAGACTTTAACCGGTGTCTCCCGCTGCCTGTTTTTGTTCCGTTTCTGTTCTTTTGTAATCCCCATATGCACTTTCTTCCCTGCTAGATGTTGACACACTTGATTCCTGATTTGTTAAGGCAACCGTAAATGACTGGATTTACATAAAGATGAATAAAACACTACTTCAAGCTCTCTTTTCTCCTTTTCCTTTTGTATGTGTGGAATTGAGGCATGAGAAGAAAATTCAAAATGACAATGGAATACTCCTTCACTCATTTCACATCATCTGTGGACTCTGCTTTTGCTCTTTTGCATGTTTTTTCAAAACTTTTTATTACAACGATCGCGTTTCTCACTTAAAAGTCAACTGTGACTACAATGGCAGACGCGGTGAAATGGACGGATTGCATCTGTATGCTCAGGTAGAAATGCAAATACGGACTCCAGCATGTTTTTCCATCACAACCAAAAGGCCTTGGAATACGCATAAGTATGACATATACCGAAGCCTCTGTATTGGTAGAAATAAAGATGTTTTCCACAGACACCCATGCATTGATAACGTCTTTTCTATTGAATACACTGACACAACAATCAACCTGCGTTTCCATTCAGGCGCACTTGCGACGTCAAGGTCAGACCTATTGCCACACAATCACAGCAGTGAGGAGACATCAGCTTTCTGCACAGCAAGACGGCAGAGACCTCAAAGAGCGGGGAAAAAAGCTGTCACTCAATATGTCCCCCAGTCTTTAATAATAGCTTTATTTATATAGCACCTTTAAAAACAAAGTTCACAAAGTGCTCTACAGAGAAGCAAAGAAGACATCACTTAAATATCGGTAAACACAAAGGACCATAGGCAATGAATACTACAATAATCAAAACAGACAAATACATAAAATATACAAACAAAACCAGGGGAACAAAAGAACAGCATAATAGATCAAAAAGGACGACTTCACTTAAAAGCAATTCTATAAAAATGGGTTTTAAGAAGTGATTTAAAAGAAGTTACAGATTTTTGCCAGCCTTATCTCCTCCATATTTGACCGTATTGTCCCTCTCAAGTGTCCATTTTTATGTCTGGCAACAATTACTGCCTCTGTGAGCTCCTCATATTAAAGTTTTGAGTCAGAAATGTGTGAAGGCTGTAATTTGTGGTTTTGTTTTCCCCAATGTCTTTTGATATAATCTTTGCCAGGTATATTTGTCGTAGTAATGAGCTATTGTTTTGGTTCGCAACCGATTTCACAGGTGTTCATTTAGCTGCATCCACCCCCTGTAACTGTTTGAACAACACTTGCTCACAACAGAGGCGTACAAACATTACAGCTGCTCGAAAACCCGACAGATTGTAAACACAAAGCAACTTCCTGAAAGAGCGGCTGTTTTTGTGACTCAAACATATTGTGCTTGCAGTGGAAAACAAATAAGAACAGCTTATGATATCCTTTTTTTTTTTTTTTTTTGCTTCAGAATCATCATTGGAATTTTACCTTTTCTAGATAGCAACAGTGTAGATATGGGGGAAAAGACAGAAGTGGGTACGACATACAACAAATGTCCCTGACCACACTTTTCTCTCCCTCCCTCTCCGCAATCTGATCTCACTTCCTCTTTGCCTTTTTCTCAGATAAGGTGAGAAAAGTGCAATTATTGTCGCAAGGGGATTTTGAGGCCTTGCCCTTCATGTCCTTCACCTACTGCCTATAAATTATAAAAGAGACAAATATTCATGCTGTTTTTCTCCTGTGTTTAGCTAATATATATATATTGTATTCCAGCCTACCATAGGAAGTGAGAAGGCCAGGTGTTGCCTGTGAGTGAGTGTCAAAAGACCTTCAATCAAGACATTTTCATTCTGACTTCTCCAGCCAGAAAAACCTACTTCAATAGCTTGTACTTCTCCGGCCCTGGCAAGCAGAGACATTAATAATGTGGCCTTTGGCACGGTCTCCTCTGCATCTGTTGAAGGCCTTCTGATTTCAGAATGTCAGGTTCTTTTTTTCCTTCTTCTTCTTCTTCTTCTTCTTCAAATATCTCTGCTACAAATGAGCCGATCTCCCCGCACTCGCTCCCACTTCTCGCCCGGGTAAATTACGCAGCTTGCTGAGTTTTACTGCCGCCAATTAGCGCCTTCGCAAAATGTGAGTGTATGCCATCGATTCTCCTGCTGATTGAGGTGGACTCCATCGATGGCTCGCACTCGTCGGACTGCTGCAATATTCATCAAGGTGGAAGAAGGCGTTCGTCCGCCACTTGGAAGAGAAACTGCCCTCCAGGAAAAAGGGGCTCGGCGGAATAGCAATAGAGATCCGTAATTAAACTTGGTAAATATTCATGTGGTCATTACATTTTTAATGAGGTGCTGATAAGAATTGACGCTGTCCATACAGGACATTTGTCATGTCGGTCCTGCAAGGACGTTAGTCTGGTCCTCCCCCAAGAAATGAGTATTTTTTTCCGAGACCTAATCATAGCTGACATTGACGGATGTCCTCGGCTGAAAAGGTAGCGGCTCCTTTGAACTTCCTCACGAGAATTGATGCGGAGCATCGAGTCATGATGAAGGCCGTGTTTTAGAAGCAGTCCACCCTGCTTAAGCCGCAGCGTGCCGTCAAGAACCCCAGCGGCTGTATGGGAGCCTTTGTGTTTCCTGATGCTTCAGAACAAGACGTGGACGCTTGTGAGCTGCATGCTGGATTCTGTTCATCCAGCCGATGGTGGTGCCCGTGATGAGGTTGGGTCTCCTCCATGACTCGCTCTGACCGGCTGACTGTGGAGGGTCCGCTCCTCTCCAGCTTCCCATCAGCCAGTTCATCCTACACTGAATCAACTTTACTCTGGCACATCCCGCCATTCCCTCCCCCTTCACCCCTGCCCTCTCCAAACCCAGATTCTTCCTGTCTCTCGGAAAATTATGTCAATCATTTGTCTCCATCTGGCCCTAGCGCCCCGGGAGCTTCAGTATTTATTAACATATAAAAGAAAAATATTTCCTGTCCATCATCATATACTGTTCTCACCCCACTCCCCCGGGGAGCCAGGAGGTATGTTGCCGAGCTACCTGCGGTATTCTGCCTGCATGTTGGCTCCGTGTTGATTCTGCAAAGAGCGTAGCGCTGAATAGCGAAGATGTTAATGCGTTGACTTTGTAACCGACACTGCGCCTGAGCAGCAGGAGCGAGCCCGGCGTTGCTATTCATGACTCCAGAGGAGGCCGAGCGTTCGAGGCCCACGACCAGACGAGACCCACAGAGAACTCCAGAAGAGAGTATTTGAATTACGCCGGCTCCTTTACTTGTTTTGGACGGTGGAAGTCGGTAGAAAAGGGGGGGGGGGGGGGGGGATTCTCCTCCCAGTCATCTGGAAATTAAACTTGAACATGATAGACCCCGGCAGTCCTCAGCTTGATGTATGAAGATTTATGGGTATGAATTCCTCTATAATGGTTTGCCTCTCACCAGGGGCTACAACTAAACCAGCTTTCCTGCCCAACCTCACGAAGATAAAAAGAAATGAGATTTGTTAATCCACCGAATTTTGACATCCCTCCCAATAGCCTCATTCCTGCCGCCTGGGGAAAATATCAACCAATGAGTCCCCTCAGAAAAAAAGGTGAGGTGCGCTGAGCATGTGTGTTGCCGAGGATAATGAAGTCTCTGTGATTTCCCCCCTCGTTCCATGGCTCCATGTAGATGTTGTCTTTCTGTCTTTCAAGCTGGAGTTAATTGCGGTGTATAGGCAGAGCTCAGTCTAGCTTCTAAACGGCAAAGGTTAATTAGCAACAGAAGGATCTCCACACAAGATATGTTGACATTTACTTTTCCCTTCCTGGCTGCAATGAGAAAGAACCCCATTTGGTGGCATCGGGACGGGAAAAGGGAGAAAAATGATTCCTCCACAAACATCCTAATTTCTATGCGAGGCTTGGCGTTGATATGCAGATTTGGCAGTTGGATGACATTTAAAAGTAGTTAATTGTGCAAATCTTTGTTTTAGACTGGAAAGGTCGTGGATAGTGAGAGTCTTTCATCATGAACTACCCCCCCCCCCCCCCCCCCCCCCCCCCCCCCTCATCAGCACAGCTGCAGAGAAGGGTGGGGGGCAGGGTTTGTTGGTTTCTCCGCTGACCGCCTTATAAAGTCGCCCATCGCTTTTTCAAGGTGGTTCATGAATATTTATACGCACAAACTGTTTGGAAAATGAAAATTAATCTGCAGCCCTACAGGAGATGACTTGGCTATCTGTTTTCACCAAAGAACACCACTCGGGATGAAAATGCTCCGTTGTTTTCTCCCTCGTATTCCTAAATGTCTGGATATCAAATTAAGCATGCTGCTCCTTGACGGACAATTTTGTTTTATTGCGATGCATTCCTCCTCTTATTACAGCACATCTCAACACCGCTGTAATGTTTCTCCCATAAGATTTGTTTGTGTCTGGCTCTCATAACTTCTCTATTGCACATTTTTGCCGTAAACCTACGCAAGGAAAAACAATCCTTCCCTCTGGAAGCAATATGATAACGCTAAATAGATTTATTGCGTGTAATGCTTTGTCCACATTTTTGTGTATTACCATCTAACAGGAAACACTGTTGAAAAAGCACAATGAATTAAAGATACAGCAGGTGCACAGATTGGAAATTTTACACCTGGTTTCACCTGAATAGCACAAATGGATACATAATTGCTCCATTTCATCACTTCCCTTCGCTGGGTGACATTAAAGGGAGCTCTTTGAGGGACCGGAATAAGGATGAACACATCCAACTGGGGACTTGAGCAAAGCTTAAATCCGATCATGCTTGTTTCTATTTGTCTTTCAGTCAACTCTCTTTGATTTAGCTACCATTAGGGTTCCTCCAAGGATACGCTGGGCTTGTTTGCTCGCTGAAATAACTCGCTGCACATTTAATCAACGCCTGATTCTCCAACCACTCTTTTCTCCTCTGAAGCACGATCTCACATCCTCCCCCCGGTTCCCCATCAATTAAAACAGTCCAGCGCCGTTCTGAAGCTACAGATGGCCAGCGTCAGACTCCGCCAGGTTCAGGGTCTCCCAGCCAACTGCTCTGACATGTCAGACATGCCGGTATGCCTTGTCACTCCCCACCCCTCCGCTGCAACAAAGGTTTGGGCCGACTCCCCCCCTCCCGGAGCTCCGGGCCCCAAGTGGCTCGCAAGAGACCTGATGCGTGACGGAGCCCCAGTCTCAAGGCCAAGAGTGCACCCCCGGACCTCCTTTCAAAGCGGCCCCCTCCTTCCTCCTGAAACCTGTGTCCATTTAATCCTCCTTCAATTCCAGCTCCTGCCGCCCAAAACCCTCCAATCAACACCTCCCTCCACTCCCTGCCGAACAGACACACATTCCCCTTTGCATTTTCCTCACTGAATTCCCCCCCACCCCTCATTTTCCAT
Source organism: Myoxocephalus aenaeus (assembly GCA_038501785.1). Lineage (NCBI taxonomy): Eukaryota > Metazoa > Chordata > Actinopteri > Perciformes > Cottidae > Myoxocephalus > Myoxocephalus aenaeus. Next base: position 110,235 of record JBAMJR010000379.1, read on the forward strand.
CTCCAAATCTCACACTTGCTCCTCGCCACCTCTTGGCCCCTCACCGCCCCGACCGCCCGGCCCCTCCACCCACCTCGGTTGCTTTCCAGGGGTGTGTATTTCACGCCCTGGTGGCTGGACAGGCTCTGGGTGATTTCCCAAGGTGGGGGCTGAAGGTTGGGCAGGAACCAGTGGTGTGGAGTGATGTCAGAGCAGGGACTCGGTTCTGTGTGACTGTGTGTGTGTGTGTGTGTGTGTGTCACTGCGTATCTTATGTGTAGGAGTATATAGTTTGAACTCCCTTCAGAAGGCCAGCTGTACAAATGCTGCTCTGAATGAGAGAGGTGTTGAATTAACAAGCCATACGAGGCCGCCTATTCTCCAGCGTTGCTCCGTACACTGACCTGGCAATAATGAGGCAGAGACACATTACAATGCTGCTTTATGGGTTATGTTCGGAACATTACTAGACCAAAGGGGCTAATGTGCTGGTGCGGGGGAAAGCCAGATGAAATGACAGTGCGGCGAGCCAACTGAGCGTAATGAGAATATTGTGTTTTGAATAAACCGAAAATGGGGTGAATTTTGCACAGGATGTGGGCCGAGGCGCCGGTCCCCGCTGTGCTCTTTAGACACTGTTCGAGGATCTTTTTCAAACCAGCGTGACGGCGCTTCCTCCGCTGTGGCTGGCCTCTGAAACGCCGGCTTTATTTATTTATTTACCTCTGTTTACTCGGGCTAGTTTGACCGTACCGGGCCCGCTTTTCAGAAAACGCCCCGCTTCACCCACATTCATAGTTACACACATTCGCTCTTCTGGGAGCCGAGGTTTCCCCGCTGTTTGCTCGACGAGCGTTTCTACTTGACCGGCCCGGGTGTTAATTGCCTTACTCGGGGTCACTTCCACACGAAAGTTACGTGGGAATGTGCTGGCTTTTTTTTCTTCCTTCTTTTGCACTGCCCTCAAGTTCCCAGTTTGGGGATATGAAGAAAACAGCCTTCCAGTCAAAAAGCCCAATTCCCCTCATGGATGGAGCATAAATACGTAGACAGCTTTATTTTTTGGGCGGTAAGCGTGATGTTTTCTCAATAAGAACGTCATGACTGCAGACTGGTAGCTCACTGTATTTATCCTGGGTATAATTAGCTAAATGTCTGCATGTCAACGCTGTGGCTGCTACGTGACGGCCGAGCATGCCTCTCCAAACTCTCTTTTGTTGCCCTTGTGTGGTGTCGCCTGAAATGACTTCATCAAAAGGAGGGATTTATATCTCAAAACTAAACATGTTAAACAATACGCTGGCACCAGCGCCAATGCCGGACTGCAAGCGCATATGTGTGTGTGTGTGTGTGTGCACCAGTTTCTGTGCCGATAGGCGTCCGTGACCAGCTTCCTGGAGTCTCGTCCGCCTGTTGGACTCCCACCATTGTGACTCCACGGACGCCATTATTCAGGAAATAAATTCCTGTGGCTGACAACCTGTCTCCTCACAGCTATTCTCACTGTTTTTCTTTTTAAGATCGTGCTGTTTGCAGAAAAGGGAAAACTTTCTTTTAATAAGAGCCATCTATTTTAGACGAGAGGTCAGCATCGTGCCATGTCATGCTGTTTGCCTGAAAATAAAACCCACGACTTTGATTACACTTAATAAAGTTACACGTCAGTTGATGAACAATTACAGCAACGAGTGCGTACATTTAGTTACTTATGTTTTCTTTTATTGGAAATGTGAGAAACCTTAATCCCTGGATGTAATACAAAAGCTTCACGCAACGGATCCTCTTATATTTGTAGGTTTTGGAACGGCAAACTTCCCAATACTGTTTTATAAACTCAGCCAGGTCTTTTTGCAACGAGGATACTTTCCCAGCTTAAATCTAACACTTTAATAACCTCCAAATGTATGCCTTTATGTAGACGTCTCACTTCTCAAGTGTTTGAATTTCCCCTCTGAACCACAGACAGAAATAACTGCGCAATAAGAACAACCAGACCATAAATCAGCAAAAGGCAGCCTCTTCCAAATCCGTCTCGGCCAACACAGATAAGATACGCCACGTCGGGTCAAGACGAGGTGAAGAAGAAATAAGAGCCGAGTCATTGAAATATCACCTGTATCTGATTGGCCTGGTGGCTTTGTTTGGGAGCCAAGTTAACGTTTCCTTGGAATGTTTGTTCTGTGCTCTCTTGATGGACAATAACAGATTATTTCCATAAAAGAGGATGAACTCGTCCTGCTGTTCTTCAGCAGCCCCTTTTCTCTATCGTTCATCTCTCTGGCTTGTCCTCAAGTGACTCTCTTTCCAGAACTAGTATTTGGATTTCGTTCCTCTTCCTAGCTTGTATATCAAAGAGGAGTCAGGTGTGGTCCGTTGAAGGCCGCGCCATGAAGATGATTCAGATTTGCTTTCCATAAACCGGGAGGATCCGGGTCGGCTGCTTGTCTGAATGCGAAGTGTTTTTGTATTTTTGTATTTGCTGACTGAATTTAACCCTTGAGGAGGAACCTGGAGAACAATACGAATAATCCTCCTGACCTTATCATTGCATGAGCGAAACAGCACCCTCAGGCACATGACACTCGTTTGCATGTTTGATTGCGTGTGATTAGACAGCTGTGTGTTGGCGTGTCTGCAGCAGACGAAGCTCTCGCTCACCACAAAGAGGAAAGACAGGATTTGTTCAGGTGCAGCAGCCTCGTCGTCCCCTCGTTCAGGAATGGGAAGGAAGGTAATAAAACACAGTCGCTCAAGATATTCCAATTTACACGCTGTACGGCAGAACGCTGGTGACTGATATATAAACACTGTGTTCTAATAATTTCTCTAAGTGACTGTGAAATGACTTGGGCTAGTTGTAGCAGTTCAGCTACTCCATAGAAACACAGACGCTGGATACTTAATTCACTATAAGCTTCCCCAAATGACTCCAGATTGTGCTAAGAGAAGAAAATGAACTCGGCACATTAGATTAAGGTGGTAATTGAAATGAATCTTCGACTGTCTTAATCGACCCTCAGTCAAAACAGAGTCAGGTCTGCGGAACGGGATATTTAAATAGAGAATATTTAAAGAAAAGTAAGACATTTCTGGAAAATAAATGTATTTTTATTTTTTTGTATTGAGTTAGATGAGGAGATTGATGTTCTAAAGTATTCTCCCACTCTGTCGAGCTTTTGCTCTCCCAGATTGGTCGATGCGGGAGGGGGAAAGCGTAAAAACAGCGAGGAGAAACGACTGCGTTGTCCCCGTAGTTTATACACGTTGAATGGAACAACGCGATGCATCTTCATCATTCGTCTCGCGCGTTTATTCATAATTGACGGTGATAAAAAAACAAACATTGACAAGCATACATCTGGCGGCAGGTGGCAGGTGAAGCTTTGTAAACGTGGATTAATTGCTGTTAACCGAGGGTAGTTGAGGTATGTGGCCTCGGGCCGCATTTCCTGTGAATCGTGCAAATTTGAACTCAAAGGGCTACCAACAAAAAATCTTTTTGCTTTCAAAATGAATTGTCGGCGGTTCTGTATTCTCTAACAACCGGCTGAACTGTGTGAACACGCTAACCGTGGTCCAGCAGCGGACTCATACACCTTTGCGGGAGGACTCCATTCATCAGCCTGTCGGCTCAATAACATCAATAGGCCCGTGGCCAGTGGTTAATCCAGCTACTTAGAGGTCCGCACAGCCACACCTCTCGTCTGATCACGCCAGACGTGTCCAATTCTCCACCGCCCCGGTGCGTTTACTCACTCGATTCTAATCACCGTCTCTTTCGGTCCTCCCGCCTCCTCTCCCGGACTCTTGAATCGGCCCTGATGGCGCCGACCGGGGACAGATAATCAGGCCGAGAGACTTTGCATTAAAACGTAGTGATTGCGGCGTCATAAGTATCCCCCCCCCACCCTCATTCAGTGTCTTCAAGAGCAATGTTTCGCTCCGTGAGAACGATGCAAATTTCCAGGAGAGGCTCAACGAGGAAAAGCCTCCTGACTTCGATTTCCGTCTGTGTTTTTCAGCTCTCTGTGATCTCGGGGGCCGCTCCTCGATCTGTTATTCCGGTGCTTTCTGGTGTTCTGTCTCTCCGTATTACTCCCTGTCGACTCCCCCCCCCCCTCCCCTACTCTGATCAGGGATCAGCAACTTTAACAAGGAGGATTGTCCCGAGTGTGTTCCTCTCAGTCGGTCTCTCTGTGGAGGAGGATTCTCTTACACGAGATCCGTGTCCTTAAACGTGTCTGTCAGTTCTCTTTTGATGCCATTGATTTTCCACTGTCTGAAGGCTTACAGCTGCTGCTCTTCTTTTGCTCGAAAAAGAGAGCGAGGGAGAGGCAGGATAAAAAGAAAAAATGCTGTGCGTTTGTCTGGCTAATTCACAAACATGGAAAGTGACCCTCATGTGTGTGTGAAAGACACGGGGTCGTGGCCTTGGCTAGCCCTCATCTTTCTAACTCCAGGCTTTTGTCCCTCCCTGCCACGAGCCGCCTCACCCTGGCTCTAACCTTTCTCCGTCTGACCCGAAGCCTCATCGCCTTTCTCCCTCCCCATCATGTCCGTGAGGTAATAAACACAACAACCGGGCCTGACCTCTCGCACACACAAAAAAAGCTCAGAGGGAAAACGCAGCTCTCTTGTCCGATATGACAGGAATCTCTTTTTCTCTGCTTTCCGTCTCTTTACAAGCCAGAGTGATGTAGAGAAAAGGGTATTGACTTTGAAGGTTGGCCACAGAAACATCACAGGCCAACGATGCTCAAAGATGTCCGAGGTAAAGGAGCAGATCAATACTTTTCATATTCCGCCGCGGTGGAGTGCTATCGACCGGGGGGCCTTCACATACCCACGCCGCCTCGCAACCGGCGCGGCACGCCGGTCCACAACGTGCTATTTCAATCAGTGAGAGACACTCGTGTCTGACAAGTCCGCTCTCATCCCCCCCCATCCTCGACACCCTCCGTCTCCGGCTTCTCGTCCTCTCCTTGCATCTTCTCCAGGATTGATGGATCAGAAAAGTGGTTCTATCCACAGAATAAGAGTCTAAGGAGAAGCCGTCAGAACCAAAGTGACGCAGAGCGATAGAGGGGTCCACCAAAGTGCATGTGTCGTTACGAGACAGGGTGACACTTAAGAGGCTGTTTGACAGTGTAAGTAGTAAAGCTGCTGGAGGAAAAACAAGCTTAAAAGTGATGCTTTTCTTCCCGGCGTCTTCTGTAAGAGGCCTGTCATCTGTCCATTTTATTGTTTGAACTTCACACGAGAGCAACACTCCGCCTTAAATCCAAATATACACACTTCAGTAAATCGCTTGCAATCTTTGGATCCGTCTCCGCTGCCCTTTCACGATGTAATTCAGAAACAGTTGGAGGCCTGTGTGTTGATGGCAACCCCGGTGGCCCAATAACATTCATTCCACTTAATGTGCTTTCACCTATTCCGCCGCAAGCTGCCCCCCCCCCCCCCGGACCCCCGACCGCCAACCTGATTTAGCCGGCGTATCTGCGGCGGGAAATACTCGACAACACTGTCATTTTGGCAGAAATAGCCGATCGTGATCATCACCAACCACCACCACCGTCTCTCTCGCTATCATCGTGTTCATCTCGAATATCGGCGTGATCGTACAGAGCGAGCAGTATAGGTATCGCTGTGGGAATGAGGGTTTGGAATGTGAGAGTGGGCGTTTCTCTCTTCAGGCGGCCACAACCCGCGAGCTTTGGTTTCTGACTCACAGATGGGATTTATATCTTTTCAGAATACACACAAACTATTTTTGTGTAGGAAAGCATGCATGGCAAATGTTTGACCTTGTTGTGGAGCCACTCGTCTGTGTGTCTTACAGCATCACAGTCAAGGCCTTTGCACACCCGGGGTGTTTTTTAACTGTTGTTTTTGTCGCACATATTAAACCGATTTTTCTGAGCTTTCAACCAAAACGTATGAAAAGGACATATTTAAAAAACATACACTAGAGTGTACAGCAGCGTGTAGTAATACGGTTTAACTCTATTACTTCTTTCAACCTTGACAAAGGCCGCAAAGACCAGGTCCACTCCTTCTGTTCTTACCTTTCACAATAAAAGCCCTAGACCTAGACATTGCATTTACCAGAGGGAACTCAAATTCACTCGGACATTTCACTTAAAGGAAACTCAATAAGGTAGTGCCTGTAAAGGCCTTTAATAGTGAACTATTGATTCAATGTCTTCTTCATTTTGTGAAATGTGTGCATGTGAACGTTTTTGACCTCCATGTCACGTCCATGCTTGCATCATTATCTTTTTTTCCCAATGTGCATGTCATTGCAGTTTTATATTGGGACAATATTATTTCTGGGAGTGCATTTAGTGACAGTGAGGGCTCCTCTGACAGCTTGACATAGTAGCAGCGGTGGGTGGGGCTTAGTTAGGGGTCGATTTAAAAAGCCAGCGAAGTCTTGATTACATTACATTACATTCATTTGACAGAAGCTGGTGTCCAAATGTTTATTTTTATTATTATACTCCAACAGAAAAGGTTAAACCATGCATTCAAATTCTACATGAACAAGAGCTAGATAAAAACAAATTTGAAGAGTGCCTCGGACGTGTGAGCGGTCATTAGGCGAAAGTGTAATAATGGGCAGTACAACCAAAAAACAAAAACATAATATGGAGCCTGTTTGTGGTTCCATTGTTGATGGTTCATTGTTCGTCTATATTGCTACAATCTGAAACATGGTCATTCTGTTTTGTTATACATGTACTATGTAAACTTAAATTCAATAAAGTGATTTTGATTACTATCTGGGACGTTCATTAAGCATTTAGGATACTGTAATACATTTATAATATTTTAATGGACAATAGTATGGAGTGTACAAAGTAATATAGCATGAAAAGAAAGTGTGCTTTCTTTGTAATTGGAATAAGCCAAATGTATAACTTTTGGTATAACAATTTAGTATACTTTAACCACAATATTAATATATTTATAATGTGCTCATAGTATACTTTTGGTTTACTATTAACACAATATTATTATATGTATAATGTGCTAATAGTATACCAAAAGTATACCAAAATGGTATTGTTTACGTATTTGTAATATACTAATAATATATTTCAAATCTACTTAAAACACATTTTAAATATACTTAAAACACATTTTAAGTGAGCTATCGGCATGTATATTAGCACATACACAGTAATATACTTAAAATGTACTAAGTATACTTGAAGTTGTTCCAATTTAGCACACAAAAATATACTAAATATACTTAAAGTTGTACGTGAGTACAATTTAAGTACTACTTAAATATATTTAGTACAAAAGAAGTTGTTCCAAAATAACACACTTTAAGTATACTTATGATTAGTATACTAAAGTATACTCAAGTATGCTAAGATTAAATATACTAAGTATACTTTTTTTCGCCTGGGATGCTACAGTTCAAGAGTCGAAAGGATATTATTTTCAAACAAGAGATTTGAATACATAATTGGCAAAACCACGTTAAATGTGTGCCCCTTTTATTTTACAGTCTCCTTTCATTCTGGCAAACACATTCTATCTGTTTTCAATCCTTGCGCTTTTTCATCAACTATAGACACACTGCAAGAGAACACACATGGTACACTATGGAAAGCCTCCATTGCAAATGCTGCACTCAAATATTCATACTTGTACACATATACAACAATCAACAGTCAAGTATGAGGGGTGAAGACATGTTGAGTAGCACTCACACAATGCGTAAGTGCTTCTTCACACCAGGCAATTCTCAAAAGGACTAGGAATGCCGTGTGCTAATACGAAGGCAGATAAATCATGTCATAAATATAACACATTACTGCCTGAATCCAGTGGGACGACACGATGAAGCAATTAACCGATCCTGATACAGACTCATCTGATAATTAAAAGTGTTGTTTGCATTGGAGCTCCCTGAAGATTTAGTTGTAGAAGTTTAACGGTTGCCAACTTGAAAATCCGCTCATTATTTAGGCCTGCTGTAGTATGGCCTCCATCCAGATGGATGTGGCTGTAGGTGGAGAGCGTATTGTCTCATTGAAGCTCTGCTTTAAAGACTAGTCGTTTTGCATTGATTCCAGGTTGGATTATATGTTTCTATTCATAATGTGCTACGCTAATAATGTGTTTGTCCCCACAGCCTCCCAGTGAGTTACGATAGATGGAGTACCAACTCTCTTCGTAATTCAACACTGGGTGGCAATTATCAACTGATGCCACAGCTGGTGTCCTTTAATCCCTAAAAGCTTGCGGGTGTTCAATTTGGCTCAAAAGGAACATCCCTAATGTGAAAAAGGGTTAGAGTGGTACAAAACAATCCACATGTTATTGCTTGGCAGAAATGAAAATATGTTCCCAATGTACCGACCACATAGAGATACCCCGTCTCAAATACCAATATGTTTTAACATATAAACAAGTTAAATCAAATCTGAATTATAGCAAGGTAATGGAAAGATCTCCTCCAGCTGGAATGGCTCTACAAGTGGTCAGCAAAGTCATGATGAAACTAAGCGAAATACGCCCTCGCCCTTTCTTTTCTCTCTTCATCTGCAGTGTTTTGCCCCGCATGAGAAGAGACAGGTTTTTTTGGTGAGAGTGGAGGAATGTGGTTGCGTGCTGCGGGTATGCTGGTGTATAAGGGCTCTACGATATGTGATGAAAAAAAATAGCCTGATGACACGATAATATGCTCAACATAACTTTTCAAACTAAACGACAGCTGAGGTTGCTTTATTGCATTATTCAAACATTTATTTGAAGGAAAAGTTAGAAATTTTTTTGGGAAAATAAATGCACTTTTATTGAGTTAGACGAGGAGATTGATGTCACTCCCATGTCTGTATGGTAAATATAAAGCCACAGAACAAGGTAAGGTTTCTCCCTGTTTCCAGTCTCTGTGCCAAGCTCAGCTAACTGGCTACTGGCTATAGCTTCATACTTACCTTCTTGATTGATCTTGTCATCTATCTTTCAGGAAGAAATAAGTGTATTCACTAAAATGTCCAATAACCCTTTCAAATCTGAAAACAAAATGAGTAAAGTATCTGCCGTGAGGTTCCATGTCCACTGTTCACCAGCGTGGGTAACTGCTGCTCAGCTGTTATTGTGACAACGTTGACCTCTCCTGACCTCTGACTCTAACTCTAATTCACACATGTGATATCTTCACGCTGCTTTTCATGTTATTGTAACGACTACAAGTCGGACAATTTTGAACACATTAAGTTGTGGTCACAACTGACAGAAAGCTGAGCATCACAGAGAGCTTTCCAAAAATAGTGCAATAGTTTTTTTTTTCTCAGGAGCTTTATATGTGTGTGTATAGCGTGCATCATATTTGTGCGGGCTCCTGTGGAGGAGTGTGCTTTCATCTCAAAGATAAAGAGTGTGTGTTAACATCTCCACTCCTCCTCAAAACCTTCCCTGAACACGAGAAAAGCGGGAATACAAAACGAGTACCTTTTACTTGACCTGGGTCCTCCAGTAGATTATCTTTATAAATACCAAATCACATTCCTTGTATATGGTGTGTGCTCGGTGAATCATTTCTTATTGTCACTCTAAGAAATGCATATCAGCCATGCACTGTATCATACAAACCAGAAGAAACTATTTGTATGTATTCTAATGACATAGTGATTTCAATATTCAAGATATTTTTATTGTCATATGCAGTTAACAGATAGTTACTCCGTACAATATTACCTTCCACACAGAATTACAATAACTTAAAACTTGAGGTAAAAAATGTAATTAAGAATACAAAAAAAGGAGGTAATGCTAATAGTATAAGAAAATATATAAAATAAGGCACAGAAATGTGAGAACAGTATTGCACAATCAGAGAAGAAAAGCTTTTTTGTTTACTGAGTGTATACAATGCACACTATGCATTGTTGCAAGTATTTTAGTGACATGAAGTCACAGCAGCAGTCGTTCACAGCATGGTGAATAAAGCATGTGAGCAGCATGTACCTCAGCCGTATACATGTTCTTATTATATTTTTCCCAGTACTTGTAGCCCTCCCACTAAATACATTGCTGCTTTTAAATTCTCGCGTGTCCACTCTGATCACATGAGACCGTTATGGCGGTCTCGTCTGTGAGAACGGTTAGATTTATAGAGTGATCCTGGATGGAGGGGAGTCGGGCCGATGGCAGAACCTTCTGGAGAAAAAAAAACGTTTTGAATATTTTGGACTATTTAAATAAACGTGACAAGTATCTCATGACGATGGTATTCACAGATAAGTGCTGACTTCCTGCTTTTTTATATTTTTGGAGTCACGAGCCATGGGGTTGATTATCTCGCAGCTCCGTGGCCGCGCTCCAGACGGAAACGTCACTGTGTCTCTTCTATGTGTGGCGAGGCAGGATCCTGGCACGGCACGGAGGTTTCCACTGTGAGCTTTTTATGGTCAGCTTGAATAGTGCACTGATGAAAAATGGAGATCACTTTGGGTCCCACTGTTCTGGTCAGATTGTGCTCTTGGGAACCACAATTATTTATGAAAAAAAAATGTTTTTATGTCTTGTGCCCCGGACTGATTTTTGTGCCAATTTCTTTGCTAATCTGGGAAAATACGTCTCTATTCTTTCAGGATACAAAGCAACCTGTTCGTTTCATGTACTATTATATTCAGGCAGTCTTACATAGAGGGAGAGCTCAACGCTTCAACATATCCGTTTGCTGCTTTTTGAGCGCATTTTGAGATGAAACATTTGCATTCCTCCCATACCGCCATACACCTCTCAGTCCCATATTGTATTAACTCCTGTAACCTCTGCGGTGTCTGTCCCTGTTACAGGACTCTCATGTGTGCTTGCAGAGGCTTTTCTGTCACTCCTCTGAGATGCGAGAAGAGCACAAAAACACGCCTATGATTGAACACTCGTCCACATAAGTACACATCGATGCTGCACACGGAGCTATGGGGACGTGAAGCGTATAGACCAGATCATTAATGTAGCCTCACACCTCCGATGCTCAGCCCACAGCACACACCCACAATTGACTGTACACCTCTGTCTCTTTCATCACCTGCCACCGCACCAAAAGTTTGGGCTTGTTCTTCGGCTCTTATCCTTCCCTGGAATCCCAGTCGATATGTTTGTTTGGGGAGAATGTGTGGGAGGCAGGGTGAGAAAGACTGTTTGATTAAAAGGCTGTATTGACAGATTTGAGTCAACAGGAACAAATCTCTATTGCGTGGCTCAATGTGATGGTCATCAAACCCAGGGGAGGACGCACGCACGTCTCTGTGGGTATCCCAGAGTACATCACGAGTGTTTATGTGGGAGTGTGGTTTGATATATTGTTGGTAAGCCGAGGAGTATTTCTGTCATACTGTGCCTCGGCCTGCAGTGAAAGCCGATACTGTCCTGTGGTTAAATCATTTCACTCAGTGGAGAGTATCGGAGGAAACACCAAAGCTACAGTTAAGACTTTAACTCACTGACAAGACCCCACATGTGACCTGAGAACGGTCAGGAACACGGAGGGAATGCAAGTGGGAAAACGATTTCTGGAGATATCAGGCAGTTTGAACCAAAAGCTTGAGTGTCCAGCAGCGTACATGAGAACATCCGTGTTGTGCATGTGCAGGGTGTACATTAGGGCTGTCAAAATTGCTAAAAAATGACGTTCGAATATTCCCTTTAAAAAAACACATATATTCGAACATATTCGAATATATGTGTAAATACAAAATTAATCACATTTTTAATTGCGATCACGATTTGGGCTGCCACAATTGAAAGCGGTGCTCTGTTGATTTCATTTTGGGTAAAAAGTGTTGATACTATTTTATTTATATTTTCCTTCTACGAGATGCACTGTGATAAGGACCAGTATGATGCAAAGATGTGTATAGTAGCCAGAATGTAGCACAACAATGGAAGTGGAAGCAGTGTTCTTGTTCATTTAAACGTGAAAGCTCAATAAAAAGATGTTGCCCCTAAAATTTATGAATAATCGTGATACATTATCGTGATCTCAATATTTATCAAAATACCTGAATACATTATGTTTTGAATATATGACGTTTAGCTGGTTTGTATCTCACTGTTTTGTCGTCCTCTTGATGTTGTGTCTATGTATTGTCTTATTATTTTTACAATAAAAAATAATTAAATAAAAAAAAATATATATATATATGTTGATCAAAATAATCGTGATTATGATTTTGGCCATAATCGTGCAGCCCTAGAATCAGGTCTGAATCTCTAGGGTGCTACATCATCGAATCCTGCTGAAGGCTTGTTCCAATGTTGAGGATCCTTTGAATTCTACCGAGAGTCCTCAGTTCAGAGGATTTTCAAGGTGTGTATCCTCCGGCCTCCTTAAACACCCACAATCCTATGCGCACAATGCATTTCCTGTCTCACAAATTGGTAATGAAATATGCTGGTAAACATTCAGTTATTTCAACTCCGCTTATTTGTTTCTGAACAAATTTGAGGCAAGAAATTGTCAATCTAGTTGCTGAATTGTCACTAATGTTCGATCTACAAGGCCTTATTTTGAAGTTTTGTTCCAATCTTCTTCGCGCTGGGAATAGCAAGCCAATAATAGCACCGAGATAACAGCACCAAGGCTGGAAACAGTAGAGAGAGACAGCGGGGTCGAGACAGAACATTGGCATATCTAATTTGGTAAAGACTGGAAAGTCTGTTTTGATGAATTTGAATGCAGTTCAAAACCAGTAGATCTAAAGCTCATTAATTATTAGGTTAAATCTTTAATTGTTCGTGTTTAACATATACATAAATGGTAGTGTACAAATTGCACATTGTGGTTTTATGGGGGTTCACTGTTTCAAGGAGCGTAGTCACTTCCTGGAGTCTCCGCTGGTCGCTTGGCAACCTCACCGTGATAACAAGGCTTCAGAAAGTGTCTCTTTCCCCCGCCAAGAAATAGTTTTTCTGTAAAAACACAAATTGGCAGGTTTACACTTGGCAGATTCTTGTAACTTCTTTGTAGATATGTGCTGGCATCTGGCTGTTTAAGCTTCTCTTTCCACCTTTGCATCACATTTCTCTTTTGCAGCATCCAATGAAATATTGCTGTGGTGCAACAGTAACCTGCAAAGTGTGATATATCTCTGATTTTGCTGTGGGTGAAAAATGCATCACAAACAAAGTTACAGTTTTTAAACCCGGTATTTGTCTAATTGACTAACTTGCCAGTTTTTCAGATGCACTGGAAACACAAATGGGGGAGCACAAAAAAATAGTTTGGGACTATTTGCATAAAAAGGGGCTGACATGGTTCATGTCGGTTACAAAATAAATTGATAATTTCATCTTTGGGTGTGGTGTGTCTCTTGCATGAATAACAATAGTCTTAGTTTTGTGTGGGTAGATATTTTGTGACGTGTGCTGGTGTATGTAAGGGAGTTAAAGTGAGATGTGATTCAATCTTGACAAGTAAAGGCAGTTAAGCAGCGAGGGCACACATGAAGAGAGAGAAGGTGTCTGACCGGGGAGGGCGATGTGAAAGTGTTGGACGAAGGGAGCTGAAAATGTCACGGTGAAGAAGAAAGACTGTTTAGGCAGTGACGGATGAGAAGAGAAATGCAATCTGGGCCCAGACAGAGGTGTAACAGACCAATTTGTTTGTGGTGTAATGGAGAGAAGATGGGTTGGCCTGGGTGATAAGTTGGCCAGGTCTGGGCCAGGCTGGTCTGAGAGGATAAGAGGGGTTCTGAGGTCCGTGTGGAAAACATTCAGATAGACAAATATCTGCTGCAGCCGGGAAAGAAAGGTGAAGTCAACAGGAACACAAAGGCGTATAAGATGTGATATTTCAGCAATACAAAGCAGTTAACTTTTTCACAGAGCTGTTGTTAAGTCTTTTGGGGAAGTTCAAATCCAAAGAATTCAATACAAGTCTCATAGTCGCAAGTCACATGAGGTACAGGTTCAGAAACAAACCAATATGGCAGCCATGCCCTGCATCCACACGGAGATATAGACATAATTGTTTGGTGCATTGCCAATCAGATGCAAAGGCAGAGAAAGCTGCCTCTGCAGACTGACCTCCGGCTACAGAGATAGCGTTTGGGATAGGGAATATCAGCTGTGTGATGCCAACGGACCTTTGAAACATTAACATTAAGACCTAGTCACACTAAAAAAGAGCAATAGCAAAATTCTGAAAAGTATTTGGTTCTATGGCTTGCCAGCTTGACTGCTAATGGGACCGTATACCATTCCTTCTCGGAGCAGATTATACTCCAGCAGAAAAGGTTAAATATAAGTGAATGGTGCAACACAGTTAATAACAATATCCTTCCCCATTTTGGACTCGTTTTCGCAAAAGTCAAAACTCAGGTCAATTTTAAAGATCAAATTTTGCACTGAGCAAGTCCACTGATCAATATTGCTGTTTTAAATGATCATAAGCACCCATCAGATGCTCATCTGGGTCGGATGCAATTTTATCTGAGTAGGCAGCATGAACCCATTAAACCAGTATGGCATGGGAATGCCTTCTCAAGAATATAAAGTTGTTAAAATGCCCATTTCATACTATTCATTGACTTCTTGAACCTCGTTCTGGTTAATAGATTAATCTTAACTTTGAATTCAGCTCATATCCATTTGGAATTCTTGAACAGAAACAAAAGACATTTAGCAGCATAGAGATTATTTTTCCTTGCAGCGCTGCGTATGTACACTATACATATATAAAGACGACACCAAGAAAAGAAGCAGTGGTTTTGGACCTTTTGTGTTCAAATAAATAGAAATGGTTGGAATTCCAAGTGCCAATTTTTCTGTTGTGGGACTCAGCTTTTGTTATATTTGTAGAGCTTCTGCCTTTTCCCGTAGTACCGCCATGGGCAAACCAGATTGGCAGCTGGTGTTGCTGGGAAGAGCAGGAGAGTAGGAGCAAAGGGTCAAGCCAAGGGGTCAGGAGTTGACCCGCCAGGAGAGGAGAACGGGAGGGGAAGGGAAAAGTGATATGGGAGGAAGGGACTTGGAGCACTGACACATTGAGATGGAGGGGAGAAAGTGAAGGGAGGATGAGGGCAGAAAGGTGACAGAGGGAGAGAGAGAGAGAGGGACGGGTTGAAAGGATGGAGGAGTGGACGAGGGGAGTAAGGGATGCTGCTGATCCACCGGTTTGACCTTGCAGACAGTCTGCGGTCCCAGCTCGTGTGTGTACATGCGAGACCGCTCACATGTACGTGTGTGTGTGTGTGTGTGTGTGTGTGTGTGTGAGAGAGAGAGTGAGGGAGCATTTTGATTTCCAGCACGAGCAAGCTGTGCTTTATTTGCCGAGCAGGGTCAGAGCAGCACGGACACACACAAACACGAGTCCATCGGTTACAACACAGACACATCTATCATTGCACTAATCTCAACTGCAATCAATAAATCAATGAGCACAACATTCGCCTTGGAGGGTCGAAGCGTGTGTGAAAAGAGTCAACTTTGTTCCGACTGTAAAGCTATACCCGCTCTCTTTGATAGGCTGGTCTGACTTTGCTGGTTTGACTTGCCATACTGGGGCCTTTCCGGTGATCATGGCATATCAGATTTCCAAATATGGTTTCTCTCTGCCACGTTTCAACTCCTGGCCTGGAGTTACGAGGAGCACCTCTGCACCTCGGCGGACAGGAGCTGCAGCTCACCGTCTAAAAATGTCATTTTTCTTTGTTTCTCTTGTCATGCTTGGTCTTCTGCGCTCTTGTAGCGTTGCCAAGTGATATTAGCCGGCACTATCCATTCTTTCAGTGTTCACAATCCACATTGTAGATTTGAATTCAGCTCCTACTATTTAGAGTTGTTTTTTTTGAAGAAAAAGACAATGTTGCAGCTCTGGGCTTAGTTTCTGATGTGCATGAGAGAAAGAGATATGAAAGCACACGGAAAAGAAGCAGAACTATCTCTGTGTGGAGGGCCTAGTTTTCTATTTCTTGTATTTGATTTGCAGCTACTGCAATGTCTTATCTGCATTTGTATGTCTCTAAACTCTCAGGTTTCAGGTAGTCTGTCTTTGATGTGTAGTTCATTATTCATGGTTCGTGAACCAGCCTCATCACTCAAAGATGAGCATTCAACACGAGGCAGAATTCTACCAACTTAATGTAAAAGTTTGATCACGCATCGTAACCACACTTACAGGAACAGAGATGAACTGTCAAGCTGAAAGACTATCGATAAAATGCTGTACAATCAAGATTGATATAAATATGTTATGAAAAATACTTTGCAATTGTACATCATTTTGCACCAATATAACTATGCCTGAAAAGCTTAAATACATATATTTGCTACAATTAAATACAAATTGTATTATTTACACATATCCCGGCCTTTGGCTGAACATTTAATTCCTCTGGAAATGTTCGCCTTGATAAAGTCATATTCTTCAGAAAATGCTTCCTTAAACATATTTGTATTAATAATAATGAAATCATTTTAAAATGTAATGACAAAGTCTGTTAAAAATAAACTGAGAGGAACTGCGCCTTTATGAATTTGCGTGGTTTATTCCACCGAACCATGACTTCTGTACCATTATCCACAGTATAAGCTTTTTTTACAATGTATGTATACGTAAGTCACATTTATAGATTCATATTTTTTGCCAAAATGTTCCAGAAAAGCAACCCACCGACCATGTTACTGGCTGTGTGTGTGCTCCCTTGTATTTGAGCAGGATTTAAGATGAAAGGGGATTCCCGCATCTCCCCTTTTTGTTTCTGCTTTAATAGAAAACATGGCAATCCTGCCTTTTATTAACCAAAATGTAATGGTTGCAGTCCATTTATAATTATTCAAAACTGACATTAAAAATAATCAACTACAGTCTTTTTAATGAGACATTGCTGTTTTTCAGTTTCTGGACCAAAAGCTGTGAAATCTACCTGCACGGTGTGTGACAAATGTTAGTGATTGTTGCAAACCCTTGTATCTGTAGTGGTTTTAGTCTCCAAACATTGCCCATGCATCAAGGCCACTGCCGCAACGTATCGACCATTGTTTGATTAATGACGGTGGCAATCTCTGCTGCAATCATCTCTCATCCTGTGGTAATCACAGCCTCACTCACTCGCCCATCTGTCTGCTCTACTTTCAAATCACACCATCTACCTGATACCCTGTCTTGCAACCAGAGCCCAGTAATGATCTGATCTGCCCTTGTTTCTTGGTGTAAAAATAGTCGGATACATAATTAACATCATCGCTCATAACGGCTCCAATAACTGGCTTTCATTGGGGCTGAAGGATGACGGTTCGGCTCATCTGAAGGCAGAATGTTGTTCGTCCAAAAACTACTCAATCATCCCGTCTTAATGCTTCCTGCATGGCAATGGGAAGGTTGCCAAACACTGCTGCAGTTCTCTATTTGCACTCAATTTAGATGGTTTGGCGCCAGGCTGTTGTGTGTGTGTGTGTGTGTGTGTGTGTGTGTGTGTGTGTGTGCGCACACGTGTGTTGCACTGTGTCTCGTCTCTTCCGTCTCCCTTATCGCTCACTTATTCACTCCTTTTCTGTCTCACTCTCCCTATTTCCTCTGCTTTTCTTCTGCCATCTATTTTTTCCGATTTTCTTCCATCTGTGGTTTCACTCATGTCTTTTTCTTTTGTCTTCTAAAACTCCCCCCCCCTCCTCTCCCCTCTTCATCACTCTTCCCCCTCCGCTCTTTGTCCCTCATGTCGTCTCCTCCTTCTGTCTCTTCACTCGTGGTTTGACTCGACAATCTTCGCTGGCCGTTACTCTGCCGGTTGAGGGGTTGTGGAGTTCAACGTGCTTTAACAGAGCCAGGTTCTCGCCGGAGAGGCTGTCTCGTCTGGTTTCCACACACCAGGCTGACAGCGGCGAGCTCAGGACGTGCTCATTACTCGCCACACAGCCAGTGGTGGCCTTCCCACACACACACACACACACACAC
Source organism: Myoxocephalus aenaeus (assembly GCA_038501785.1). Taxonomy (NCBI): domain Eukaryota; kingdom Metazoa; phylum Chordata; class Actinopteri; order Perciformes; family Cottidae; genus Myoxocephalus; species Myoxocephalus aenaeus. The sequence continues at coordinate 128,137 of JBAMJR010000379.1, forward strand.
ACACACACACACACACACACACACACACACACACACACACACACACACACACACACACACACACACACACAGAAGATGGAGTTATTTAGCTCGACCGTGACATGACTGACTCATTAAAATCTGAAAACTCAGAAAGTGAATCCATATTTTTTGAATCCATAATTTTTAACAGGTGGCATGAAAAAAAAGACTTATTGCACAGGAAGCTGTATATTTGTTTTTGTTTTTACAAAGAAAACATGTAGCTGTGTGGTCAGCAGTTTGTACTAACTTCTATCTTTTTTAAAGCATACATCTGAAGGCTTCCACTTCTTTATGATGCGGTGAAGGTTGAGGTCCATTGCAACTTCCTGCTTGTACTTTTGTCACTAACCCAGTGTTCACATCCTAAATGTAATTCTCGAATATAATTAACAGGTAAAGGTTTTCAATCACATTTGTCAGCTGTGACATTCACTAGCCTGAGTACCTGCTGTGTTATCCCCTATGAGCCCCAACTCAACCAATTGTTTAAGTTCTTCGTGGGAAGGGACAGAGCAGAACAGTTTTTTTATTTTTCAATCCAAGAAGTTTCACATCCTTCAAAATAAACTGGTGTTTGTTCCCTCCATCCCACTTTTGTATTAGCTTCACCTGGTTAAGGTTCTGAAAAGATTCAGGTGTGGTTTTGGTGTTATGGTTAAATATAAAAGAAGTTAATGCATTGCCCTTTTCATTACGTATTGTAACTCCAGATTCTATGAGTAGAGTCGCAGCCCTCTAAGAGCTTTTGCTATTTCATGCACATGTGTTTCTTTCCTGTGTGCCCTGCACATCCACACAGATGAATAACAGCCATCTAACCATAGTTCTGGCAATAAAACTAACATTTCTTCAGCTATCGTTGGTGGAGCCAGAAGGACCCACATTTTAGAGAGCCACGCCTATACTCATAGAAACTGGAGTTACAATACATAACTAAAGTCCAGTATCGTATCAGGCTTCTCCCTCTAAGAGCTGTCGCTATTGGGTTACGGGTGAAGCTGATGTAGTCTATGCCCCACTGTGACACCAAGGTCCACATGCAGACAACGTGATAGCCTTCCCGATGTCCGTGGCTAGCTCCGGGGATGCAGCCCTATGGGCTTAGGGACCACTGCAGAGACGGAGGCAGCGAGCACAGCTGCAGCCGCCCGAGCGGCACACTTGGTGCGAGTGATCAGTGAGGCACGAAGAAGACCTGGTCCTGAGGAGATGGCGGTGTGGGTTTACGCCTGCCATAGAAGGTGGCCTTCGGAAGCAGGATGGATGGATGCCAAGCTTTGTTCCAGGAGCGGGACTGCAGGATATCCCTCTTCCGCGTGTCCCTGCGGACTCTAATTAAGGGCTGGTAGTGCGATACACACTTTCCTGACCCTGAAGTAGAAATGGGAGCAGAACTATGGTAGCATGGCGCTCGCATGTCTGAAGTATGGAAGTAATGAGAGCCATGCAGAGCACGGGGGCAAACAAAAATAATCTCTGCAATAACTCTATATACTATATAGAACACAATTCATCATGCATTGAGTGCCAGATGAGGAAACAAATGAAATGAAATGAAAGATGTTACTTTAGCGTGTCTGTGACTCAGTTTATTTACACCAGTTTTCCAACAGAATTGACTTGGGATTCCAATAAATCAGTGGTGTTTTCAGTCACTTGTTATAAATGTCTGAACTGAGCCCTGCCGGGCAGGACCCTTCAGTTGAGTAGTTGCCTGTTTCCCTACCTCTCTGTCTCACTCCCTTTATGCTCCTCCGCCGTGCCACCAGGGTCGACCAGTGAGTTCAGCAGTGCTCCAGCGAGGAGAGAAACTTCCCAGAACAAAGAATAGAGCGGTGACCTGGCATTCCAATGCTGAGGAGCCACTGCCAAGCTCACTGATTGAAAGTTCCCCTCAGCCAGCTCCCCTCTATACCTCCATCCTCCACCCCAGCTCTCTCACCACCGCCCCTTACTCCACTCCACCTGACTGCTAAAGGGACACACAGAGAGGTATAGAGAGCCACTGGCCGCGAGAGAGAAATAGAGTAGGCGAGCTCTCCATCAGAATGCGAGCGGTGCTTGACTCTCCCAAGCACACAAACAAACCTGTCTGCTGGAGAGTTTGGCACACATTGACCTGACCTTATGGTCTAAGGTTCATGTGCTCTTTGACAAACTGAAGCTCCACAGTTTTCCTTCACCTCTTAAGTGCAGAGCAGAATTTCAATGGATCAAGAATGCCGCGCCTAGTTTTTCTATTAAGACCCACTACCACAGAGCGGTCCAAATGCAGAACATTATGCATGTAGTTCATGATATTACGGTGCTGTTATCACCTCTGTAATACTGTCACTGAAATCCACTTGACGGCTATTTTATAAGCACACACTGGACTTGCATCATTATTATCTGCCATCTACCAGTGCAGCATATTCACAAGAGCAGGATGGCCTTGGTCCCATTCCTTACAGCTCTTTTTTTTCTTCCTGTTTCTGAAGAGCACTGCTAATACAGTATGTATGAATCTCAATCCTACCAATGGTTGTGGATTCCAATTAAAAATCCGTTGCTGGACAAAGTTGACGCCAGCTGCAATTGTAAAGATTCCAATTCAGAATTCACAACATTGCAATTGGTCCAGTTCCATTTTGTAATCCACAAAGCCGTTTTTATTTATATTAACTTCTACGAAATCCAAGCAAGTTTAGGGAAAGATTCTGTCTACAGAAATAAAACTAAAAAAAACTAAAGAATGGGGATGTAACAAGTCACAAACTTAAGTCAGCCGCCACCCTGACCTCCACATGCTTACTTTCCGCCTCGCTAATAAAGGGCACACTCCTTCGGCTCTGAATCTTGGCGTTGGAGTGAAATTGCTTGCTGCAGAAACGTCCAATGTGCGCACTGTGATTAGCATTAAGGGGAAACCAGATCCCAACTTTTAACCGCAACTTTTAGATCCTACCAGAATGAGCTCGACCGGCACTGCCCCATTTATTTGATTGTTTTGACCTCTACTTAACCAGGATGAAGTTTATATTTCTAACAGAGTCTTAGGTAACAACTGTACAGCATAATTGAAACAAACTCAACCTGACATCACATTTTACTGTTAAGATACGTGCTTGCTTTCATAATTGCCCAACTTGATGGCTGGCTGTCTCTTCCTCACGGAGCAACTCGACACACACAGGAAGGTAAATTGAAGATTTGGGCCCAATATTCCTCACAGTATGTCACCATGCACAGTCACAGGGGACACAGGGACTAATTTATTCTCCTAAAAATCCATTTTAATAATCTGGCAGAGGCTAAAAATTGAAAGAAACCTGAGACATTGTTTGCAGTTGCAGAACTCAGAAAACTATAAGAGGCGAGTTTTATCAATTCCTTTTTAAAAGCCGCTGAAAACACCAACATTTTCTCTTGGCAATAAGTCCGAGACACTATCGCTCGCAATAAGCGTCCCCGGGAAATTGTCTTGCAAAGGTCAAAAAAGGTGGACACAAAAAGATGAAATTAGAATACTTTTCACACATTTGTCCTTCACGGTTTAATGTTCGACAATCAGCAGGAAAAGAAGTAGACCTGTGCGTCCCTTTGCGACACACACGAGATAAACGTTGCAGGCGTACAGCCCACACTCGCTCTTTAGTCGCCTCTAGAAGTTGGCTGGGCGTAGCAGATCGTTTTCATCAGGTTCTCTGTTGCGGTCACATGGAAACAGGCTCTCCCTTTTAATTAGAAAAACAGCCGTTTTCGAGAGCGGTGACACTGCTCTCTTTCACTGGTGCGGAAGTACGGCATATGGATACTAAGCTACGGTACCTGGTGCAAATGTGTGTGGGTGTTCAGATGTGTTACAGTTTGTCCGTGGGTGTTTGTCAGTCTCACAAACAGAACCGTTTAAGACCATCTGCCTTGTTAATGTGGGAGCGCGGTGCTTTGATAGCAACCTTTTGGAACTACGGACATCTGTGTGTGGTGGTGTGTGTGTGTGTTTATGTGTGTGTGATGTGAGGAGAGATGGCTCCATCTGTTTGTATTGTTTCTCTTCTTGATTGCTCCGCTTGCAGCAAACTTGTATGCTGGGACTGTTTTGAACGCACACCCACACAAGCGTACCTGCAGGGGAAGCATGTGCAAACACACACTCACAGGATACACAATGAGAACTGAGTGACATATCCCGGTGAGTACAGTATGTGCACAGATGTGTATTTCGGGAAAAAAAGACTACAATTAGAAAACGTATGAAAGGCCAGTGATTGTTATTGTTCCAAAGAGTCTTTGTCTCGCCTCCAAACGGCTGAAAATTTGCAGAAGACGGAACATTTTCTTAACTCCATAATTAAACGGGTTGCCCAGGGGCCAAATGTTTAACAATGCGGCTTAATTATTTTTAGTTTATTATAGCTAAATTGTCGCTTAAACTTCAAGCATGATTTCACATTTTCAATTTGCGCCTTTATTCTGTCACTTTCTCTCTTCCGAAGGGTTCACTTTCGCTGTGCTATTGTTTGTGAGTGTGAGTGTGTGTCTGAGTGTGTGTGTGTGTGTGTGTGTGTGTGTGTGTGTTGGGCGTCATGTGCTGTGATGTCAGAGCGTGCATGTGTGCAGTGGCCCGGTGTCAGGCTCCTGGGATATGTGAGACATAAGGCAGAGACAGGGGCAAAAGGTTACAAAAAAAAAACACACACACACATACGCGCATTCGTACACACACAGAAATGTTAAAACACTCAACAGATACGAGACACACGCATTCCTACGTCATCATTTCACATTCGTTTTCCCTTCGAGTGGATTAATAGAAGCATTGGACGCTTACTGTGGGTGGGTGATATGTCTGAGCTCTGCTGAACAGAGCTCCAATTAAAGCACTTTTTTGTTTCGATGCTGGGAACGTACGCACAAATCCCCGGAGGTGTGTGCACGTATTGCACACACGTACAGCCACGTGTATCACAAACACGGCACATGTTTTGACCCTGTGGGCCGGCGCCGCACTGCCAGAGTGGCTGGCGGGCCGGGAGGGACCTCGCTCTGTCTCTGTTGATATTATTCAAAAGAATAAAGCTTTTTCTTTTTTTTCTCTCTCTCTCTCTCTCTCTCTCTTTTTTTTTTCACCCAGTAAATTGAAATTCGAAACAAAATGCCGATTAAGAGCCGAGAGACCTCCCCGGAGGAAAGAGCGCAGGCGTTTAACATGCAGCCCCCGTGTTTAGCCCCAGTCCTTTAAAAAGCAGCACAGCCAAACCAATCTCCCCAAGAACGGCACAGCAAATTTCTCGCGGATGAGTTTCGGCTGGAGCCTCAATATACAAAGTGAAATGAAGGCTTCATGGTTTATCAAAGCAGCCCTAGTGTTTATTCGACTAGGAGCAAACACACAGGCGGCCTAATAACACTGGCAGTGGATATTTCCTCCAACACATATACAAGAGGACCTGAAAGCTACTGTATGGCCCTCAGTGAAATTTATGTGAACCGGCTTATGTCCACACAGAGGTGAGTGCATCTTGGATTCTCATACACGAGACCTTGTATGGAAATAACGAGTCAAGTGGCACGAAAACACTCATGCACGCATCTTCCCGTTCAGATGGCAGTTTGAGTGTTAAAATGCTGGAACGAGGGAGGATGTCGGACTCGGGACATTTGGTAAACAGTCGGGTGTGACTGCGCCATGCAACGTAGCAATGTTAATCCTCTCAGGGGTCAGCACTTTTAAAGGACTTGTTTGTGCGGAACAATGAGTCACTAGATCAGGATTGCTAGGAGCTGAAGCATGCTTGATGATCCTGTGATCAAAAGGCATGACAAAAAATAATAATGAGGAAATGTGTGAGAGCTAATGGTGTTTTTTGGTCTGCGTAAAATTTGAGCTGCTGGTTTTTTCTTGTGCCTCTGCTGCTTTAATGAAATCATATCTCCGATAAAATATGTATAACTTATTTGATTACAAATATATATGTTATTGCTGCTTGTTTTACAGTCTTAGAAGTGTGACATCGTTATACTAAGACGTTGAGGTTTTGGCATACAAAGCACAGGACTTTGCCGTGGGTTTAGCCGTGTTGGGATTGTGGGTTTTGTGGATAAATAACAAATTAGAGTTGCAGAAAAACACAACCAGAAAGACCTTATATTTACCACATTTGTCAGAAGCAGATATTGCAGGAGAAACAAAATGAAGCACTTGGCAGTGAACCTTTTGCATCATGAGCATTTTTGATTAGACAGCAGCTTACACATCTGTTCAATAACCTTTTCCTCATTATGTTGATTAAAAAAAAACTTTTCCTAGAGGCTTTACATGTTCTACAAAACTTGCAAATGTATATACTGTATGAGCGCGTATTTTTAGGGTCGCTGCGTCCTCTCACTGTGATTCTCAGGCAACGTTAGCATAGCCGAACGCTAGCTTGTGTGCTTACACGCTCCCTAAACACGACCTATCTCAGTCCCTTTGTGCCACGTCTCCGCGGTGGCTGAATTTATTCTTTGCCTATTTATTTGATGTTGATGAAAGAGTGGATCAAGTCCAATCGCATCAATCACATCAAAGACCTGCTGTGTAACGCGTGGAATGGCACACATGACGCTCGCACACACACACACACACACACACACACACACACACATAGACGCACAGTCTGGTAAAGACCTTTATAGTTTGATCAGCGTCCTGATCTTGAAAGAATCTTATTTACCCCCTTTTCAGAGGAATGTGAAATATCTGTATATGTACAGTATATTGTGTGTTAAAAAAAAAAAAAAAAAGTACGAAGAGCAAGTGAAACCGGAGTCAAATTCCATGTATGTGCAAATTTACATGGCCATTAAAGCTGATTCTGATTCTGATCTAATGGAGTCAGCAGTATCTCTAAGCTCGGCGAGTGTTCTCTCCCACTACACTAAACGCCACTTGTATTCACGGAGAGAGGAGGCAGGAGTACGGCTTGAGAGTATTTAACTGCCACCGCCTGTCTCTATCTGGGGGTCAAAGTCACGCTGTCTTTCTCTTTGCAGACGCCACACGGCCACGTCGCCCTTTCTCTATCTTGGCATCCTCCATCTCTCGTCTCTCTTTCTTCCCCGCATACAGCCGACGGAAAAGAAGCCGTTTAAGCAGCTCCACAGAGAGCGCCGTTTATTTCCCACAGGTCAGCTGATGCGTCCTCTCCACCATCACGGAGGCCATTATCCAAAGCCGGCCCTCCGCCGCCGCGCGGACAGACCTGCGAGTGTCTGTGTGTGGCTCTGATGCGACGGGCGTGACGAACATGATACATCTCATCACATGCTTCTCCTTAGCGGATTAACAGGCGGGCTTCCAGCAGCATTTATGCCAATGCTCCTGTGGGGACTGGCTTTGTGCAGGCAACGGGAAAATTCAATCACTGCCTAAAGGATAGGAACGGGCGGATTGAAACGCTGCTTTGGTTCCATTTCCGTGTTAACCGCTGTTTTTCAAAGCTGGAAATGAGGAAAAGAGAGAGAGAGCGAGAGAGAGAGAGAGAGAGAAAGAGAGAGAGAGAGAGAGAGCTGGAATGCGACTTCTCAATCTGTCCCGCTCGTATTTCTGACTCTTTGTCGGGGACCGAGCTCGTGGCAGGATGGATTTAGGGAATGGATCACGAAGACACACCTGGTGTCTAATGTCTCGACAGATCTCATGATAAACTGGTTTCTGAAGTTTGAATAGGTTTAAATCACATCCCCTGTGTTGCTTAATAAATCTTGGTAGATGGAAGAGATCCCATCCAAAATGGCATTTCCAGACACGAAAAACCCCCACAGCATTTTGACGTCAGCTTTCGTGTCAAAGTAAATCCCAAAATGCGAGCATATGGGCAGCGAATATGTGGCATTAATCAATTACCTTTTTATTACCTTTAACTGGCTGAGAGTTAGACAGACTTCTCTCACTAGTTCACCTTTTTTTTATCACAGCCCAGCAACAATAACTTATTTCAAACGGATAAAATGTGATGCAAGAAAGCTAGATTTTTAGCGTTACACCATCTTTTTTTTCAGTGTGACCTTTATATGACCTGTTGTTTTTGAAGCAGTCTTTCTAATTACACATATGCACCACAAAAAAAACACATGATTACGGTTTCACATCTTCTGGTGAAAATATGTGGTATTTTAAATGAAAAATAGATTACACATAATAAAAGTACCTTGAACTCTGCTTGCACCACACATACTCGAGTTCTCATATCAAGTCGAGAAGGGGTAAAGAGGGGACTGCTATATGTGACAAGCTGCGTGTGACTTTGAATTTCCAACATTATGCAAGAGCACAGTGGTGCCTTTGATACGCTATCCTAGACATCTGTTCATGCATTTATGCCTCAGAAGATGTTACAGCGTTGATAGGTATCTCCTGGAAAACATCTGCTGAGAAAAACACCCCAGTCCCCGGCTACATAACACAATTGTCAAATACACTCGAGTATTGTTCGCCAAGCTTGCCAGCGTCCAAAAGGAAGATCCCGACGTCTTAATTCGATTACAATATTGCCTCCGCCAGCGCGAGCACAACTGTCAGGAAACGCAGTCTCTAGAAACCTTATCAGCACAGTCTGTTCCTCTTATTAGTCTTCACTCGCAGTTTTCTTCCCTTCTCTTTTGTTGGGTTTGATCCCTGTGGTATTTATAAAAAAACAAAAAACAGATCCATACATTTGCAGGAACTGGCGATCCATTCTTGAGTGTATTTTGACAGTTGCGTTGACTAGTCTGAGGTGGCGGCATCTCAGAAGACAGGCATTCACACTCGTAGACGTCAGATATTAAGACAATATACCTGTCAGACGTTCAATTATCCTCTTCATTAAACGCGCTCCAGTTAAATCTAGTGCGGCTACAGGTGGCATTTTACAACACGTCAGTTTTTACAAATATGGTGAAGAATGCTTTATGACTCCTTTTAGTGCCTGGAACCTAAACTGTATTATCGTGCGCTTGACTCGGGACTTTGCCCCACCTCTGGCAGGTAGTTGTCTGAAGTATTGTCAGTCATACATCCCTGAGTGCAACTGAATGAGTAATGCATGTGTGTGTACTTGAATGTGAATATGCGCATGAATGCTCTGCTGCTTGTGTACCTCTGTGGGCTGTGAGTGTTTGTGAGTGTGGCGGCTGTGGGACTCCGAGAGGAACAGACAGTGAAAGAGAGAGCGAGGGAGAGCAGTAGGGAGAGGAGAGGTAAACTAAAGCTGCATGACGAGTACATCGGGGCACAGAGCCCCGACCCGGAGCGACAGTCCGAACACAGATACACCGTGTCCAAGCAGACAGTGAGGGGTAGAGGAGATTTCCCTATGGAGGAAGGCCGGGGACGCTGGACACCTGAAAACACACTGATACACACACACTGATACACACACACCGATACACACACCGACAGCGAGCCTGCACTTACAAACCCGCAAGCAACCGCATTACAAAACTCAAACAAATGATCAGACACACACACGCATGCATATGTATCGTGTACAAAAACACATAAATAGACCAGTGAGCACGGTCGGAGATATAGAGCATCAGGTGGCATTTTTGCATCTCAGTGGGTTGAGATTTTCTCGTACGCCTTGAAATGTAAAGTTGACTTCTGCTTCCCATCAGCTTTGAGTCCGGACCGGAATACACAGTGCAAACGAGGTGACTGGGGGTGAGTGTTGTCCTGCCCCCACCGCGATACCACTATCACTGTCAAATTCCCCTCACGCGCGTTCTCTTTCTTCACCGAGGCAGCAGGAAAAAAGAAAAAGAGGAAACAAACATCAATGTTGAGGCGGGGATATTGCAAATGCACATGATGTCTGGTGCTTCCTGCAATCCCCTAAGATGTGCAATGTGAGTAGAACGTGTGGTGTGTGTTTGTTTGTATGTCTTTTTTTTTTTTAGGTCATTATCTGATTGATATATTTAATACATGCCCTGTGATGATTCTGTGTGCATGATGGAAAGACAAAAAACATCATGCTCACAAACAGAAAAAAGCTGACAAGTAAGTCATACATAAAGTGCTGTGAATGATAATTACCAAGAGAAAGTGAGGTTAGAATCTATTTATACATTAATTTTACAAAAAGGAGAGAATACTTTAGGATATCACACGAAATCAAAGACTGTGGAGTGGGAATAGACAACATATGTGATTGACAAGGAGATGAAACGGTTCATTCCATGGTGTCAAGATAACAATATTTCAATGTGACACCATTGAAGAAGAGAGCTAACAGCTATCACTTGAAAAGACTTGTGTAAAGTAAAATCGTACACTTAATAATGTATTGCCGTCCACCCACAGGGAGGAGACGAAGAGGAGGGAAGGAAGTAAAGAATCCTTTTTGAAGGATTGTGACCAATCTCCTGCTTCTGATTGGCAAGTGTTGTCCCTCAGGGTTAGTTCGGAATTGTGAGGGCGGAACAACCGTCAAGATACCTAAGTGGGTTTCCTACAGTTGATTCTGAGACACTTCTATTACTGACGTGTCATACTTTCTGAACCTGTCTGAGTCTGTGACAGGATGTCGGTGACAGAGATGAATCTAGTTCGCGAATGGTCGGCTAACGTTTTATGGGGCCTTCCGCCAACACAACACATTGATTTCAGCCTCCTTCTTCTTCTTCTTCTTCTTCTTCTTCTTCTTCTTCTTCTTCTTCTTCTTCTTCTTCTTCTTCTTCTTCTTCTTCTTCTTCAAGGTGTTAGGTGCAATTTTGGGAGCATTTTTATTGCCTCTCAACATGGCGGCGCAGCGGCCATGAGCTAGCGGCCATGAGCTAGCTGTAGGGCTCGCTCACATGCACGGACAAGCAAGCGTGTGCAGCCAGCCCGTCCATGTCAACAAAGCAAGCAGGATTCATGTTCTGAATCCCGTATACTGCACCTTTTAGACATTTCGCTAAATATAGAAATATTGTTTGCTTTCTCACTCGCAATGTCGGTCTCACTTCCCACATCCAAAAAAACAAACGCGCCCAGCTGGTGGACATCGCTATAATGCCAGAAAGACGTTGGACTTTTACGTTGGATTGTAGATGTAAATCCACTGAAGTCCATTAAAACCCAATGTTGGTTTGATATCAACATCCAACATGACAAGACACTAAACTGTAGTCAAAATTGAGTTATGCATACACGACCAAGTACTGTTTCTGTGCAGCAAAGCAGCCAGTCAATTTGATCGCGCTGTGAGCTGTTGAGACAACTTTATAATTTGTATTTTACATTTGTATTTTAAATTATGAAACTATTGGAGCAAAGATGTTATTTGTAGGAATTTCATTGGCGTTTTGACTCAAATAATGGTCTGTGATCAAATCCCCAAATTAACGACACATCTACGTAGTCAAAATAGTCCAAATTGATTTCATATACTTAACTAATTAGGTTAGACCAAATGGACTATGATGGCAGGTTTGGAAAATGGCCCCCTGAGGCCTCCGGAGGTCAGTAACTAAAAGGTTCTGGCAGATAGGATATGTCAGTGTCACGACCGCTAATAAGTTAATACACTATCTGTTTGATCTCCAATCGGGGTCAGAGGTTGAGGCTGAGGTTAAACTTAAGAGGTCACTAGGTTACAATCGTTATTTTTTTGCTTCAGCTCACAGACATTCATCCATTCATTGCATTGTGCTCACAAGAGCGCCGGCCTTTCGGATTTTGACACAAGTCAACGGGGCGAAGAAAGCAGCCGGGCCGGTGAGCGGCACAACGGGACGACCCCGAGGGCCGAGCACAGGTCTAACCGCAGTATGGATCCACCTCTCTCTGACACGCAGCATGTGTACACGACTAACAGGACAGGACAGGATGTAATGCTACTGATGCCGATCAATGATATTTTTATTGACCAGAGAAAATAGCTTTGTCAATGCACTCTCTCTGATTAACTAACCTCATCATTGATAGTATGAGCTATTGACTGAGAGCATCGGAGTGCCCGTCAGAAGGGCCCTGGATGGGGAGAGGTGTCTCTGGAACATTGATCCCTGTCTCCTGGGCACTGGGGTGCTGTTAACATTACAGTAGGAGGATAAAATCCTCCACAAATACTACGGAACAGAAGGCAGGGAGAGTGGGCGTTAAACTTTTACTATCATAAGAAAAAGAAGCTTTCGGGCTGACTTTGCCTGCTACGAAGTATGCAGTATGTCCTTTTTTTTTTGGCTTGTATAATAATTACAAACATGTGTCTTATCATTGTGTAGGCTGGAGGTTTTTCTCTGTAAGTGCACTAATGCTACTCTGATCACCCAGTAAGCTTGTGATTTCTTTTAAAACCTTCTAGTTCTTGCTGCTTTTTGACTCGAGGGTTTTTATTTGCAGTTGAAGAGTTTGTAGGAATCCAAGCTATCAAACCATTTAAATCTGTTTACTCCTCAAATTAAAATTAAAGGATGGTGTCCAACAGCAGAGAGCACAAACGTGTTTTTTCTAAATGGTTTTGCCGAAGAATCAACACATCATTTTGTGCCATTAACACTCAAGGTAAAGAAGGGTCAGAATACAAAAATAGTCAACCATTCTTTGAAAAAAGCTGAGAAAAACATCCAAAGATGACATTTCAAACTATACCTTCATGAGCTCAATTCTACTCTTCTACCTTTTCATGAAGGTGGACGAGAGAATGTGAGACTTATCAATAAAAGTATACATTCAGTAGGACTTTGTGCTCCGGATTAGATTAGTTTCACTAAAATAACTTGTGGTTTCTCCGGTCTGAGCGTTCACATGACAAACACAGGAATGCACGGCTGAAAACACTCCAGAGTGCGACAGGGCAAGAGCTGATAAGGCCTCTTTATGAGGTTGGTGAGCATTAAATGACCAAAAGGAACAAGAAGAATGTTCATCTCTAAAGCCATTCTGGCAGTCCGCTTTTAACCACATCAGGATGAAAGTTAGGTCGACAATCCTAAAGTTGCATTGTACTCCTTTTAATGGATGCTTTGAGGCTGAAGGAAATTAGGAAATGAAGTCAGGCTTAGACTTAAACCTACCCCTAATTAAGTTTGGCTGAAATTATTAGTTTTAGGCTACTAATTTAACTGCTGTCTATTCAGGCTTGACGAGGTTGTTCACAGGGAAGCCCCCATTACAAACTAATTTCTTCCTTTCTTCCTCTTTGTTCACCTTACAGATATAAAGCACCTTTTATTATCACTGTCATAAGCATTCGGCCGCTCTGTATATTTCACTGGTCTGTAACAACACGCCAATAGAATATCGGCTCGGCTCACAGCACTCAGCAGCCAAATTGCTACATCAGCTTAGTTGAATTTTAAAAATATTTATTGTTGTTTATTTCACATCGGACTACGTGCTTATGATATTAACTGCGAGGCTGTGATATTTCTCCTTCCGTGGCGTAAAATCGATATGTTCTAAATAAACCTGAGTGGCGTCTCGGCTCAGGCGGCTGTTTGTTACGACGTCGTTCAGTCGGGCCCGTGAGTGTTTAAAAAGGTCTGATGGAGAGCCATTCATCCAGACATTCCAGACAGCCACCAACTTGCTGATATGGAATAGAGCGTCTCGATAGCTTGTTATCGACTGTTATGGTGTTTCATCATTTATTTTGATAAGTGAAATCAAATTCTGGACGCTGGCCAGGCGGCCATTACCCGGCGAGCTACAGTGGAGGAGGCCGACGGGAGTGAGTGTGGGTGCACTCCCGGGTTTGTGTGGGTATGTCTGCGTATGTGATGTGAAACAGAGAGAAGAAAAGATGGCATTAATGTCCATTTGTTATCTTTCTGCTCGGGTGGATAAATCGACCGGGAGCCTATGAAGTCAGCGGTATGCAGCCGGGGACAGGGCACAGAGGACAAGGCGGGGCCTGACTAGATCCTTAAAGATGTTATTAATGGCCACACACACACACACACACACACACACACACACACACACACACACACACACACACACACACACACACACACACACACACACACACACCCTGTTTGCAATGCATAACTCAGTAGTAAGCCTCTTTCTGTGTTCTGTCACAAGAGATGGTGAGCAGAAAGCAGAACAGGGTGACTTTATAATCCGGCTGTATTTATCCTCCACCCTGCTGACTTCTGCACTTCCCACCCTTCTCCATTCCTTCTTCCTTTCCATTTCTTCATCGTTTCTCTTCACCCATCTCCCATATACACATATCTGATCTTATCCGGCGCTCGAAACCTATCCCTCTTTCTTATATTGTATTTCACAATATTTTTTGTATTATTATTTTTTATTATTCCGTCAGGGTGCTTTTCGACTTTCCACATTTCCTCTTTTTCCATCGCGTTCTTTCAGGGGCTCTCATTCTTGTTTTTTATTCCGTCTCCTCCTCGTTCTTCTCTCTTCTCAAAGTTATAGGGGAATCAAAGATCAGAGAGCACTTTTGCCCAACCACTTCCCTTTCCTCTGTCTTTCTCACTAAACACCAGACTTATTTTCCACCCGACCCCGTTTTACCTCCCACTGCCCACCCACCTTCACTTCTTTTACTACGTTTGCTGTATTTTTTTCCTCATACTGTATTTCTTTTAATGTGGCTGTGCACCGACTCCCAACAATGATATCAATGCAACACATAGAAGCAGTGGTTATAACACAGACATGTAGCACAAAGAGAAAGATGGGGAGTGGGAAAGAGAGCTCCTTTGGAGCATGCAAGCACTCCCAGCTCGAGTTTATGGATGCTGACTGGGGAGGTGAAGAGGTCTCTTCCCAGACTCCGTGCCAATTCCTTAACCGCAGAGGGTCCCTGGACTCTTAGGGGTGAGGGAGAAGAAACAGAGGGCCAATTGGATTTTAAAAAATACCAATGGGAAAAACACTGAAATAGGAAAACACAAAACGGTCTAAGACACAAACAAAATACACAATACAGTTTGTGTGTCTCCTTTAAAAAGAAAGAAAGAAGTGTCTTTACTTTGCAGGCATGCAGGCGGCACCATCAACATCAGTACTCTGCCCTCTTTGGTGTTTGTCAGTTCACACCATGCTTGGTGTTCTCCACTCGGGACCAATCCCAGCAGACAAGCCGAGAACACGCAGTGTTTTCCAGGCTTCAAAATCAATTACAAACAAACATGTTGGACGATACCTTAACGCCTTTTCAGAGGCCAATATTGTATTCATACTATCTTAAAGTGTTAATTTAGCTTCCTTTGGCACGGTGATGCGGTTGAAAGAAAATAGTTCCTACATTAAGCTGCTCAGTACAAGGTCTGTGGATGATCTATAACTGAGTCATGATTTCTGGAAATAGACAGTGCTGTAAGCCACAAGCCGAACACCATGTAGTCTGGAGAGAAGTTAGACATCTCTGCGGCCAATATCTCCAAAACTGTGCAATTCACACCAGAACAATCTAGATTGATGAATAGCATCACAGGTAAAAGGAAAAATGAATGAATGGCGTGGGATTTTGGCGTGAACTGTTCCTTTACGGTTCCGGGGGCCTTTATTGCACCCTCTCCCGTCATTTCTTGCAATCTTTCTACTCTGCTCGACTCTAATGTGCAGCAATAATTAAAAGTGATCCATCTTATAAAATGATTTTCTTGTTCAGGGTCCTCAATCACAAAAATCTTCCTCTTCAGAGATGCTATCGCCGATGGAATTTTCACCAAAGTTGTCTCGTCAGGCTGTGCAGGTCCCCCAAAAAGTCCCCCCTAAAACTGCAAAAAAATATGCTCTGTGACAAACTTTGAAACCCTTAAAAAGATGTTCTCATCATAGACAACCTGAACTCCGAAGGAACGGCGACCCAGACAGCTTTTCAAACAGGAATCCACAACAATAAGTCACACTTCTCTGTCTGGTCTGTTTCCCTTCCTCTTCTGAATTCGGCTGCTTTTGGTTATTTTTCTCCTTTTTCTTCTTGTGCTTCTCATGGTACACAGTTTTATCATTACTTACATTTTAATTTCATGAATCTTTTCTCTGCGCCGACACACGTCGCCCCTGGAATCCAAGATGGCCTCAGGTACTTCCATGATTGCAACGACTGCAATGCCATTTGTTTTTATAGCCTACACCACTGTACTCTGTTAATAAAAAAAACACAACAAGTTTAACTAATTCCTCCTATTACGTGATTAAGTGTCGGCTTTTAAAGTGGCTAAACACCAAAACGCTGCGGGGGCAGTGCTGTTGTTACAACTCTGAGAATATTAACACTGATGTTAAACTGATGTGCTGGCTCAGCCACCACAGCTAAAACTTAGTGGCACAGTAAAGCTGCTCAAGCTTGTGCGGCTTTAGCTGTAATACTTCAGGTACGAGCGCACATTAGTGTGTTCCATAAAACCACTGTGGACCAGTGGCCATGGGGGTAAGGTACGCTGGCCCCCCCCTGTGCACGCTATTATGAGGGGCCCTTGTTACTTACTGCCTCTTTTATGTCAGAAAGGCATGACCGCTCGCTTAGCTAGCTCATTTAATTCAATTGTTTGCTTGTTTCGTAATAGTTTACACATCGTTTTTTCATAGTATAATGTAGAATTAGCAGAACGATATTGACCTTTCGCAAAAAAGTCAAAGAAAACCAGGACGGCATCTATGTTTACGCCCCTGCCACCAGCACGGTTTCTCTCTGGGATAAACTGACAGTTGAATAACCTCAACTGTCTTACGGCGGAAAATCTCCTCGCGTCCCATCGCTGACTGTCATTATTTATTAACAAGTTAATATGCTGGTATTAGTGTGAAAGAGAAATATGCACTAACGGCAAGAGAGACATTACTCTTTGTCATTTTCTGCCTTGATTTCTCATCTCGTCTCCCTCTCTCACGCCGTCTCCCTGCTTCCTGCCTCATGATGCCACACTGAGGCACAGACAACTTAGACAACTTGTAAACCCAGATAAGGAGGCTGAAAGCACATCTCACTTTGACATATATAAGGTCATTTTTACAACCAGTTTATACAATCTTTGCCCTTTTGCTCCTTTTCTTTATTTCGTCTCCTCACACGCTCGCAAATTGGACGGCAACTTTTACATGTCGAGTTTTGACATAAAGAGGTCCCGGGGGTCAATCGCAGCAATTTGGCGCGCGCATGTGTGTGTGTGTGTGTGTGTGTGTAGGTGTGTGCGTGTTTAAAGACAGACATGTTGCTATCATAAACATAACAGAGAACACATATTGCCCCGTGAATCCCAGAACCCCCCCCTTTCAACGCAGACAGAGATTTTATTGGACACTCCTCTGTCCTGTTTGCACTTTTATCATTTGAGTGTGTCCAAAGGAGAGAAGGGAGAGACGGAGAGTGAGAAAAGGGAGGGAGGGAGATTTACACATCTACAGAGTAACGGGGGTAACAAGCACTTAAGCTCGGGCATGGGCAGTGGAAGGGGCGCGGCCTTCTCTCGTTAACTTTAATAAAACACTCCCCCAGTCAATGCCCGAGGCTGTAAAACATCCCACATCCCAGCTCCAGCTGTATGGCTCCAAACTTTCCCTCTAAACACACACATTCACACACCCTGATGATTCATGCTCGTTATCCAAAATCTGGGAGATCCTTTTGCAGGTTAAGTCCACTCTACATAGTGTTTTATTGCACCATGGTGTATCATGATAGCATAGCATGTTATGACTATGGAAGGAAATAAACAAACCCTGTGATATCATCAACACGGATCAGTCAGATTGTTGCCGCGAGGAATTGAAACGAAACGAGGAGTTACGGAAGAAAATGAGGCGGTAAAGAAGTGATTAAGGGGGAAAGGAATTGAAGGAGTATGGGAAGAATTGTAGAGAATGAAAGGAGAAGGTATGAAGAAGGATGTGAACTAACGGGGGAGGAAGTAGAGAAGGAAATGAGGGTATAGCAAAGGAGAGTTTGGAGAGTTCTTCTTCCTGTCATATACATGGAAAATCTCAGCCTGAAATTCCTCAAACACCCACGTTAAAGTCCTATGAGCCAATATCCAAATTGTGTAATCTATCAGGCCAACTGATACATTAGAATATACGACAGCTCCACCCCTCTCCCAGATGTTGAAGTATATCATCAACGTGTCCACGCGCCGCCTCCCCCGACTCAGCTTAATTGAAAATGAATAAATATATTTTCTTCCGAGTTAATCTAATGTGATTTAAGAGATTAATCTTGTGGGAGTCGGGAGGACGCTGCGCTGGTAGATCTAAATCACACGGCCACCGCAAAAACCCCTGGTGGTGCGGACATCTGAAACATCCTAGCTCATCAAGAGAATCCAGAGAACGGCACTCCTCACACCCTAACGGCCGATGAGGTGAGGAGATATAATAACCAAAGCACTGGTGAGGTGTCAAGGCTGGCATTTGAAGTCGGGTGACATGTGGCTATGAGATGATTTGTTGAATTTCAATAAAAAAAACTATAAAAACTGTGGGGATGACACAGGAAAAGTATTCTCAACATGCCCGTATCAATGTATGTGAATCACCTCGGGCAACTTACTGCTTAAACAGATGTTAATCACTTTAATCAGATAAGAGGCCGAGCTTTATGGAGTTTAATATATGGAGACACACACGTTCACATGCAGACGTGCCGAGTGATGCAGCGGGGACGGCTGATTAATAAGTTGGGATGCGATGCAATCTCCATCTTTATTAAGACGTTGAAAGACACAAGACGTTAAGCCACACACACACACACACACACACACACACACACACACACACACACACACACACACACACACACACACACACACACAGTAGGGCCTGACACAGGGAATTTGCTTCATGAATGACCACACGCAAACACCACAATATAGAAAGGGGATTGGATTTAAGGGCTGTGTGACAACATAATAAGAGACGAGGACAAAAACGATTGAGTGTAAATATGCAAACGTGTCTTTAAATAAGCAGTGGGAGTAATTGCTAAAGGTGGTGTGTACAGAGTTGTGGAGCATGAGGGAGAAGATGGAGGGAAGGGCTGTTTTTGGCCCTATAATAATGGACAAAATGAGTGCAGATGGAGGAGGCAGATGGTTTCATTTGTGATGGGCAGCCCAGGGCTGCCATAGTGCTTGATGGGTAATGGATATTACTCCATGGAGCCCAAGGCCCTTCCTGAGGATTGTGGCACGGTGTCAGTCACATGTTGAGAGAGGACCAGTTTAGCATGTGATCCTTTAATTGTCCAGGTTTCAGTGAGAGTAATTTGACCCTTCTTCTATGACAGGTGTGTGTGTGTGTGTGTGTGTGTTTGGGGAACTTGCCCACCTGCACTAAGATAACCTGTGGCTGGTTGAATAACATGCTTGTGTGTACAAAACATGCAATTCATCTTCTCGCGTCTCATCGTGCATTTCCGTATCTCTCTATCGAGCTTCGTGGCCGGCAATGTGTCATGTATTTCTTGTCGTCGGCGAAATGTGGAAAACATGTGGGTCACACTGGTTAAACTTCTGATTCTTCCCGGCCAGTGTTAATGCAAGCTGAATGTTCTGCGGGTTAAATCTGGGAGAGATGGGGAAAACTACAGCAATAACAGGAAACATAAGGAAATAATGGCGGCACTGGCCAAAATAAACAAGCCGGATCAGAACTCCAAGGAGACTTGGATAAATGGGCGAAATGAGAGGACAGATGTGGACAAGATAAGGTCAGGCAGATGACAATGTTCACTGCCTCTCCAAACTGCAATGATGTTTCTGTGAGAGCATTTTTATGAGCGTCTCATTTTAAAAGTGGCACCAGACTTCTGGAATCCCTTCACCGGAAGTGCAATTAAACGCTCTGAGTGACCAAACTCGCGTCTACAGAATGTCGTGCAGCGAAAGCAGAGGTTCTCAAA
Organism: Myoxocephalus aenaeus; assembly: GCA_038501785.1. Taxonomy (NCBI): domain Eukaryota; kingdom Metazoa; phylum Chordata; class Actinopteri; order Perciformes; family Cottidae; genus Myoxocephalus; species Myoxocephalus aenaeus. The sequence goes on from JBAMJR010000379.1 coordinate 147,972, forward strand.
AGGGAGGGTGATTGTATATTCAAGGCGAGGTTAGAATGATCTGCGTCTCAAAAGCGCAGGACTATCAGGCCACATCTGTTGGCCATTCACTGGCTGCATATGTTCTAATCATGATGTGAAGAGTAATTACCATTATGGGGCTTTGTGGACGTGTGAAGCAAAGACAGCAGGGGCACCATATTTCTTTTTTTCTTTTTTTTCTTTTTTTAGTATAATGCTTCACATTCCAGAGGGGCAGTTGAAAGAGTTAAGAGTGACAGATCTTTGGACATGTCACTGGCAAAACATCTCATGATGCCCAGATAATAAGAAACAGAGGGAATGTGAGTGTGTGTTTCTGTCTCTCTCTCTCTGTGTGTGTGTGTGTGTGTGTGTGTGTGTGTGTGTGTGTGTGTGTGTGTGTGTGTGTGAGAGAGAGAGAGTGTCTGTGTGGAGGTTTGTTTAGAAGAGGCCGCATTTTTTTTAAATTGTGCGTGCGCTGTGCATGAGGGTGCGGTAAAGCTGTCAGGGTAAAGGGTTAGTCAGCGTGTTAAGGTTTTGTGGTTCAGGCCTACCTGAGGCTACATCCACGTTTCAGCAATGATTTCCTTCCATACTAACGCGCCTTAAAACAAAAATCACATGACCGTTCACTTACACTGGGCATGCGGGTGTAAACAGGAAGTAGATTGGTTGCTTTGTGACAGAAAATACCACAGAGTATAATTGTACTCTTTAATATTAAAAGGTCGTGCTTGATACTTTAGATCTTTCACTGTATTTCCCACACACACGCACACTCAAACTGAAAAGTTTTACTTTTCAAACTTAGTTATGAGGTGCAGGTATTGCTCTCTCTCTCTCTCTCTCTCTCTCTCTCTCTCTCTCTCTCTCTCTCTCTCTCTTATACGCACATCCAATTTACTTTCAGAATTAACACCAATAAATCAAAGTTTGATCAATTATGGGTCAAGAAATGTGGAAATGTGGTCTCTCACCCGTTTCCTCGGTTTCGTTGTCTCCGTCAGGCTGGAGAGCATTTATGCTTTTGTTTGTTTGCAGTTTCTTTGTGAACTTCACAATAGTTGTGCAGAACAAAATAAGTATTGATAAGAAAAGGAAAGTCCTGTGTTTTATAGCCATCGCCCTCCTCAAAAGCTGCAAACCCCCGACTTAGCTCAGGGACGGACACGTCGGGACTCTAAAGACCCGATCGAGAAGCGAACGCGGGTGTCTGCGCCATCGCTTTCAAGGGTCCCCATTTCTGCTCACCCACACTTACAACGCAACCCTGGAGCGTTCAAACCAACACGCCGTCGGTAGCGCTTTCAAACGCTTCCAATTTTGTGGTTCTAAAACTCCGGGAGTAGCGTGCATGCTAGGCGTAAACGTAGCAAAGGATATGTTCTTTAAAACGTATCAGTGTAGATTTAGCCCAAGTGACGGTGTGTTTGTGTATGTGTGTGCTTTGCTCCTCTGTTGTTTGGTTCCAGGTCCCATTTCAAGGCATTACAACCAAGTTTTTCTCTCCTCCCCTCTCCTACTTTCCCCTCTCCTTGTCTCACCTCTCATAGACAACCTAGCAATTTTCCTTAATCCATATTGACTGCTCTTCCATGACCTCACTCCGTAGGGTCCAGGACTGAGGATTTACTCTGAGACAGCCAATCTAAACAACCTGATTTAACTTCTTTTTCTCAGTATAACTGTGTGTGTGCAAGAGAGAGAGAGAGATGTAGGTAGGTGTATGTAGACAATGTGGTAGAGCAGCCAATGTGTATGTGAGTAAAGCTTTTCACTATCAGCCTTTGACATGAGGAATGGGGCAAAGATGTAAAGTCAGAGATAAACCAAAGCCCCAGTGGCTCGCTGGGAGCCAGGCCATAAAAGTCTTCTCTCTTTTCACAACCAATCGTTAGCTCCATACATACGGGCCCGTCCATGCAATCACGCACATACATTTTAACAGCGGAACGGCTACATGCATCTAAACCACCCCACGCAGAAAAAACTACAGAGTTAGACGGCGACGGGGAAATCGTTAAGTGAAAAAGTCCTTTTTTGCTCTCTGACTGATTGTTTCCCGCCTGCAGACAGACTCTCATCAGTGTAGAACATCGTCAAGTGTGTGCGTGCATATATTCAAATTTGTGCATTTTTTATTCATTTTGTTTTGTTTTGCTGGGTGGGTGTGTAAATACACATGATTGTGCAGATTGTATGTGGGTTGGCGCGCCGAGTATTTCATGAGTATATGTTGTACCGCCAGCTGGGTCAATTTCTATCGCTTTGCTTAATTCATGGTTTGCCTCTGGCACCGCTGTGCAGAGCGCTCCTGCAGCTAGCTGCACTGTGTACGCACAAATAATACGCATGCGCGCAACCCAACAGGTGCACAGACTGTGTGGGAAGACAAGAAGAGAACAAGCGGCAGCAGCAGCATGAAATTGCAAGCTCGTAGCAGAAGAAGAATCTGTGACCCTTGCATTTGTCTGCATTTATTCTATGAAAGATTGGGACTTAAGGAGTTTGCGTGAATCACATTATTTCATCTACTTATCCTTTGGCTGCAGAAATCTCAGTAACTCAAGGAACAACATTGCTAAATAAGTTCGTAAAAAGAAAAATATCTGAATTTAATGGCATTTTTTTAAGGATTTAGATCACATCCTTCCCCAAGACTTACTGTGTTTCCCTTTAATGACCCTCCTTTATTGTCTAACTTTGTGCCGTTATTGGTTGGCCTGCCAAAACAATACCCTCTCTACCCCTCCACTTCCCCATCCCCGGCAAACGCTCCTCAATCTGTCCTCTCTTATTCATCCGTGGCCCTGAGATGCGGATGCAGCCCTTGTTTTGGGCATTCCCGTACTCTGGCCTTGCAGGAGGGCCGGCATCTGATTCACCGTGACTTTGGAAAGCACAGCGGATCATATTCAGGCTGGTGCTCTTTTCTTTGGCCCGTGCAGTGTTATTAAGATGCATATGTTTAATTTATGATCAGAGCCTTTTCAAAGGAGATCTCTTGTCTCAGAATCAAGCTTTGTCCATATCGTCCATATATATTGCCTCATTCTCTGTCTCTCTCCATTTCCTTATCCTCTTTATCTTGCTGGTGCTGTCATGCCTACATGGTAGACCCTCAAAGAGAGCACACACACACACACACACACACACACACACACACACACACGCACACACACACGCACGCACGCACGCACGCACGCACATTCCTGTCCAGCAAGCACTTGTCTCAACTGAACAGTCGCACAAGGATTGCAGGACCCTCAGAGCACCAGGAGGGAAAATCCCCAGCTGATTCCAGTTAATACCAGAAGAAAAAACAATATGAGACGCGGCGTGTCTGACGTGCTATTGTTTCACAGGCACAGGGAGCCTATCTGAAATATTTCCTGTCAAGTCTGTAATGGAACAGGCGATAAATCTCTCTCAGGTTTGTCAGCCTGCGATCGGTTTAAATGGGCCAGGGAATAGCAAGAGAAGGACTGACAATGTGTAAAGTAACCAATATCCGGTTGTAATAGATTTGATGAAATTGGAGCTGCGGGTATTAATGCTCGGTAATAATGAAAATGTATGTGCTTTAATAAAATGCGTGATGGCAGTCATATCTCCTCTCAGAGAAAAAATGTATACATCAATCATTTCTTTAAATAAATGGTTGCTTGTCTTTGCCGTCCTGACACATGAGAGCATTTTCTATCAACAGGACGTCACAGTTGTTTGTTAATATTTTACAAATTGCATACGTGAAATGAAATGATTGGCTCAGGTTAGGCGACTCTTCTCTGTCCTTGCGCGGAGCTGAGCCGCGAGCAACTGCGACCATTAATCCATGCTGGCCCGTTGTGCGAGGTTTCACACAGAGCAGCACTGCAGACGGAGGAGGCCATCTTTTTATTTGATCCTCTGACCGGCTAGCTCCAAATATGTCAATATCTTGTTGTGTATGTCAGTTTCTGTTAAAGGATAGCAAAGTTATACTAGCTTCAAAGCGGGAGCAACAGAACATGTTCAGTTTGCATTTTCAATGAACTCAACACAGCTCTTATAGGTATAAACACAATGATTGGGTCACAAAGGAACCGAAAGCTGAACCCAGGGTTTATTTAAATCATTTCTTTCTTGCAACATGCTGAGCCAATCAAATCAGCGCAAGACTCAAGACCCAGCTTTGGTTTGAGGGAGGAGACACAGGTATGCCACCCGCTGAGAGGGCAAAACGTGGTTTAAATTTTGGGGGAAATATACTGGTTGTTAAAATTAAACAATGTGGACTTTTTTGGTTGGAAGCAGGATCTTGGGTGACCTATTCCTTCCCGTTACCGGGTTGCAATCAGGAAACCGATCAGGAAAATGTTAACAACGGAATTTAAAAACTAAACAGATGTTGTAATTTTTTTTTTTTCCGGTTGAGGACGCTCTCTTGAATACAAAACGCCACGACACTCAATTGTAATTCATGAATTGACGCACAGAGCTAAATTGAACAGTGAGCCCCATCCCTGTGTCATACACATTGCTGTAAATGACCAATTACTGCCCCGTCATGTACCTCCGCCACAAATGTTCAAAAAGTCATTGTGTGATTTGTATAATTTGGCTCTCTGGGTTAGGCAGTCGCTCCTCTCTCTCTCGCGCGCTCCCCCTCTCTCGCCCCCCGTCACCACGGGGGCCTTTCAGGCCCGAAGTGGTGCACAAATCCATAGGAGAACTGTCATGCTGCCTGTGTTCCTGCTCCACCGGTGGCAGGTGGTCCCGTGTTCCGCCTCGGGGCAAAGAAGTGAGAAAGAGAGAGGCTGAAAGAGAGCGAGAGAGCGGCCATGTGAGATACTGCCACAGGTGAGAAAGTGAACATACTTCCTGGGTGGCAGACAGCGAGCGAATCAAGACACGCTCGCGCTCATTTGCCTTTGAAACGGATTCATCCGTCTCCTTTCGTCGCCTTCGTGATTGACGTGAGGGGGAGACCTGTTTTGTTTTAGCGCCGCTCAGGCGTGACACATGCCAGAGAAACACACACGGCTGACGCGAGGCTCCTTTTTTGCTCAACGTATATTTAGCGCGTTGGACAAGTTACATTTTCTGCCTCGAGGGCAAACGCGGCGGGACACAAAAAGAATGCTCGCTATTCGATCCTGCACGAACTTGTAAAGTACGCGGAAAAACCTGCGTGAGGAAACGTATCATCTGGACTGCGGCGATGTCATTGTTTCATGGTTCCTAAACGTGATTGCAGTCGTTTTTTTCTTCCGGATCACAAGAGACAAGAGTAATACATGTTATTTAATGAGCCCGTGTCCCTGTCCAAGACATTACCTTTTTAAATATCCTGTGGCCCCCTGACCTAAGGGGAAAAAAGGTTTCTGATGGACGCCAGATGTGTTTTATGTTATCCTCCATAAGCATTGAGTACTTTGCAGTGGATACTGTCTACATTTCTTCCCTTTCTCTTGTTTCCTTTCGCAATCTTCCGCTCTCATCGCCTGCTCCCTGGCGTTTCTGCTGGTGTGAATGGGTCCCATGCAGAGAAACACAACAGTCAGACTCCACTGAGCTTCCACTCACACACTCGCTGTCCTCCTGGTCCACCCGTGGAGACGGTGCTGTTTTATGAGGCGGGAGAGAAAGGTGAAGATTCAGAGCAGAGAGGGGCATTACTGTCCCCCTGTGGGGGGACAATTAGCGGCCCTTGTTTATAACTGGTGTTGGCCCCCACTTAAATTACCACACTTAAATACTTTTATACTGTTAAAGGAATGAGGAGGGCAAAAAAAAGTGAATTTCATTTTGTTTGTGGTAGTGTAGGATTTAACTGTATTATTATTTTTTTCAAACGAAAACTTTCGGAAGCAGGACAGGTGCTGTATGTTTGGGGGCCTCCTCAGTGGGCTTTTGCCAAATTGTCTTTAAAAACCCTGTAATCACAACACGAATGTCTGATTTTGAATATTTTTTTCCCTCACACACTTTTTTTTCTTTCTTTCTTTCATTCCAGCGTTTAACTGAACAACAAATTAATTCACAGCACATCGCGAGAGACTGTTTATGATGCAAATGATTCGGTTGGGGAAAGTTGCTGATTGGCACAATGGCCCCTCAGGCAGCAGCATCCATTTGAGATGCTGGTGAGAGACCCGGTCGTCTCTATCCGATAGATCTCTCTCTCTCTCTCTCTCTCCCGCTCTCCTTCTCTATGCTAAAACATCTCAGTGGAGGCCCGGCCTGCTTGGCCTCTCTGTCAGCAAATGTCACTGCTAATTATGACAGCCTCCTTGTTCCCTAACAAGTCAGCGTTAGCGCTGCTAGGTCTGTTTGACTGGGTCCTACAGATGAATTGGGCTCCGACGACCCCTGTGCTCCGAGGGGGTGCCGCGTGAAGGTAATTGCTCCAATATCCTGAGCTGCAGGGATACATAGTGCTGACAAGTTGGTATTAGTCAAACATGTCGGTTCAGAGGGCCGCTCCGTGTGCTGCCGGCCCGCCGGCCAGCAGGTGTGAGAGTCCGGTGGGTGGATGTGTAACACTGATACTCATCACACAGGAATGGTTGAGTTTTGCAATGTGAACACATCCGCCTTACTCCCCTTCGGCGGTGGACGGGAATTCTGAAACTGTCAGCTATCCCAAACCAAAAGTACTCCGCAAAGGCTTAGTACACGGAAAAAAAACAACCAACATATGATCTCATTTAACCTCTATAGTAGTATCAAACCATGCAGATACTTTTGTTTTTATTTACCCAGGCTTTAAGATACATTTATGCCACCGGGGTTACTTCACCTTTGATGAACACACCTTTGATTGTGGTGATAACCGCATTGCAAAGTTTCCTTTCAACAGCAACATTTGTTGCTATTTCATCTAATACACGGAAACGCTTCACATTTTGAGCAGATGTTTTCAGTGACTGCTCGAGCACAACAAAAACGGCGTGTTGCACTTGTACTAAACGTTCTAATTAAAGTGTCATACTGCAGTAATATAAGGCCAAGGCTTGTGATTAAATCAAAAAGGGCGGTGACATAATTGTCCTGATCCATGTGTGTTAAGGGAGGTGCTGATCCAGTCCGAAACGCCGGCCCCCGCCTCGGACTGCACTCTGGCTTTCTGGAAGTCCTCATGATAGATGTTACATTTGGGGAAACATGGAGTGACCTCACATTTCCCTGGACCGTGTCACCGGACAGGGCGCTGAAGGATGACATCATATTTCATAAAGAAGTGAGGAGAAAGCCGATGACATCCCAACGCAGGTGTTGGCATCGCTCCCGAGGCAGAAAGCCGTCAGCCACGGTAACATGTTTGTGAGCATAGCATGAAGCATGTGAGTTGAATTGAGTCGTAACGCTGTATCTTTGTGCCGACACCGAGTAATGCGGTTTCTCACTTTCCTTTCAGATGTGATTACGCTGAACATATTTTTTTCTAGGGGGGAAAAACACACTCCGAAGGTTTCCACCCCATAATTTCCAGAGGCGGTATTTTTCATGGCTCCGTGTCTATGCCTATGATTATGCATGTGCGCCCTTCTACTTCGACATGAGTTTAGGTGTGCACAAGCATTGCGCCATGAATCTGCGCTGCGTGTCATCGTAATGACTTTTGCATGTGTGGAAATCAGATGCAAGTTTGCCCCAAGCGCTTATGTGTGCTTCAATCCTTCCATTAACAAAAACGAAAAAACAAGACAAATTAAGAACACGAGAGGGAAATGGCCTATCTCAGTCACTGAGTGATATCTGGAGAGGGAGGATTACTGTGGCGTCAGCGGCATGTGAAGCGTTCTCACATTCATACAGACAGTCAGGAATGTATGACTGACGCAATGGGGCCACGATTCACTAATAAACGCACATACAACCACATTATTATGTTGAAGTTTGATGTTTGTAATAACACCTCTGGAGAGAAAGGAGCACTTTGTATCAAAATGGATGGCCCGTAGCTTGGAAACATTTCTGCATGTGCAATGTGCATAACAAATACCCACTCATAATTACCACGGGGCAAATCTCTTTGTCAATAGCCTGTCAGTGATGCTCTCTGTGGCAATTGTGTTCCTCATTATCAGGTATTCCTGTTGGGGATAAAATGATCTTAATTCGATCAGCGTCATAAGCTCTGATCTCAGCTTATCCCTTTATGTGCGGAATTATAAATGGGTAAAAAACAACTTTCCATTATGGCAGTGAGAATTAGCAGGCTAAGCATACACTAATGCTATTGTAGCCTCATCAATGATGTATAGCTGAGCTCTTCAATGGCGGCCTTTTCCACAGAGCAACGCCCGCCAGAGGATGAGAGAGCCGGGAGGACGGACGCGCAGAAAGTACAGTTTGAAAAGAGAATCAACTGGTATTAATAAGAGATTAATGTTCTCTGGCTTGAACTGACACACGTGGCGCTATTATTCTGCTGCTTTGCTTTGAGCAGGTCTGACTATTAGCTTTGTCCTGGGCATATGAATCTATATTTCCTTTCGACACAAGAGTCATAAAGGGACAGTGAAACATCAATTTCTTCCTGGGACTTCAAAGAGAGACACGAGGCCCCTTGCAGCCGAATGACTGCTGCTGTAGCCCAGAAATATCAAAGGATTTTCTACATTCATTGCCATAATGAAAGAGCAGCGAGAGTACAAAAGAGGACTCGATAGTTGCCCACCCTCTCTCCTCCCAGCTTTTTTTTTTTCCCGTTGTGATTGTATGTGAGTATTACTCAGAGTTGAGGATAGCCTCTCCAAATTGAGGCCCTTATTGCAGAAGCCCGCTGAAGCACTATTCACATTAGGGAAGGGACAATGTGCTCATAATATCTATATCAGCGGTGTCCTGTCTTAATTCACTTTTATTACATCCATTCATAATGCTCTCATAATGATGAGATGGATCCCAGCCAAGGGATTTTCAGAGTGTCACCTTTATTATCGCATACTGTGATTTGTCATTTGCTCCTCTACAGGTCCCTGTAATGAGGATAAGTTAGACTTCTCTGAATTAGATCTGAGGATAAAATGCCACCGTGCAATGTACTCTTTATCATTAACCCTGCATTTGCCCGATGGAAGTAATACACCTAAGGGAAATAAATGGGAAGAGTTTGGTTTAAAACAAGAAGAAAAAGTAACTAAATTCAGTTGTAGGTAATACAACCCTTAAATGGTAAACACACACACACACACACACACACACACACACACGCACAGAGTGACATACTTTGCATCTTAGTGAAGTTGGGAACACACAGCACACAGCTGGAGCTGATGTCGTTAGTGTGCGGTGTGATAAAATATTGCACGACATAATGCATCACACATAGACATTAAGAAACAAACCACTTTGTTGCGGGCCAAATAAACATTTATACTACCGGGGCTGGGGGCTTTCTGTGGTTCTTGCCTGTGTGTGTGTGTGTGTGTGTCTCAGCAAGTCTTTGTTCATTTAACTGTGGGTGGAATGGGAGAAAAAGAAGAAAAAAAAGAAAACAAGGCAGCATTACTGTAAGGCTGCTGAAAACCTGGGTGTAGGTCAGGACATAAAACAACTGTTTTAACACCAGCGTTGGCCGATAACACCCAGCTGAAGAATGAAGAATGTTCTTATTAATTCTTTATCAGCTGATGGTCTGTCCCAATCCCCCCCCCGGAGAAACACGCCATGTGTGGATATTCTCATTCATCCAAGAAAGTAAAACTGCTTTTCGGAATATTTACTTTACGATGAAGGATAAGACTCAAGACTTTAAAAGCAAAACTCTCTCTGAGACATTTATGATTGATCTTAAACACACAGATGTGTGGTATGTATGTACATAGAGGCTCCCACACATGCACTCTTGCTCTCTATACTTGTGAGGACCTCTAACAGACCTTCCTTTTCTGAGGGGCAATTAATTCAGTGCAATTTAGGGAAATTGGGTGAGGGGATTCATGACAAAAATACTTAGACATTTTGGGAAACACACTTATTCACTTTCCTGCTGAGACCACTGTCCTGTCTGCAAAGTAAACATCCCTGGTGCTGGTTAGCTTAGCTTAGAAAAAAAAAAAGACTGGAAACAGGGGGAAACGGGCTCTGCATGTTCGAGCCCTTCCAGAAGAAATAGTGTGACACATAAAACAAACAAGATCATGTGTCGATTAGTGAGCTTTAGAGGTGCTGGTTCAGGTGTATTTTGTTACCGTTGGACAGACTTCCCCCAGTTTCCAGTCTTTGTGCTAAGCTAAGCTAACCAACTGCTCGCCTGATTGATCTTCTCATTTAAGTCTTGGGAAGAACGTGAACGCATATGTCCCACTTTTTCTTTTCTTTTTTACTATTCCTTCTACCTCCCTTATTGTAATACTCACCCCTGCATACTTGACTTTAACAGTTATACTAATTCAAACTTTGGCCAAATTTAGCAGAAAAAATTGCAACATTGATTGTTGTTTGTCTAACTTTAGGCCCGTTCACACAGCCTGTTCAAGACGGACATTTTATGCCGTTATATTCCGCCTCACTGTCCTATTTAAAAGGTATAAACTCAGAATGGGGGGCAGAGGTGGTGACAGAGCCGACATGACGTAAAGGGACAGCCTGCATGGCGGGACTACACGCGACACACACACACACACACACACACACACACACACACACACACACACACACACTAGACGCTGACGCTGTTGTCCTACACGTCACGCCTCTTCGGGAATGCAGACATGCTATCGAAAATCCCACACTGGGGCAGAATCATGCCGGTGTTGTTTGGCTCAGTGTAAAAAAAGCAAAGCGTAATGGAAGATATAATCTCTGTACAAAAGGTTTTTTTGACACCAGTGATCGCTGTTTGCATCCAGTTTCCTAAATTAACCCAAAATGAATCAAGAATAGATTTTTGAACCAGAAAGCATATATGCATAACTCTACTTTTTCCTACCTCGAAAGGAAAGAGGCTGAGGAATATGAATCCATTGTAAGTAAATCCATTTATGTTACCAATCCTGAGTAAATGGATATGCAATAATGGAAAAAATAAGATCTTTATCCTCCTTTGTCCTGCCTAGTACATAACCTAAATTTCCAATGTAATATCTCCATTATAACCAAGATCCCACGGATAATGTTACTGAAGGTTTTCTACTCTTTACCACAAACGTGACTGAAGGTAAGATGAAAATACACTTTAACACACCATTTATGAATTTATAAATTTGTAAAGCTATCCTCAGGCGGTCTCCATGTACTGGCCATGTTTGTATCTTGACTGTTTCTTAGGAGATTTACTTCCAAACACTATTCACACTATTTCCTTATAGCCATGTTACAAATAACATAAATCTCCCTAAAACATTGAAATAGTAATATATATATATATATATATATATATATATAACACATATTGATAAATATTACATATGACTGAAAAGCTCTATGCTATACAGGCTCAAGGACTTTTAACCACAGCCTTTCCTGACCTTTATCCAATCTGTGTAAACGTAACCAAAGCTTAATTGAAGAGAGGGTGGATGGGAAAAGGCTCACAGGAACCATTGTCTATACAGTCACATGGGTTTAGATTGATTTTGTTTAAATATAAGGACATTTTCTGTCCTTTTGAGTACATGCACACACAAGAAAACATTCAAACACAAACGTTCTCTTCATCTCTCTCTCTCTCTCTCTCTCTCTCTCTCTCTCTCTCTTTGTCTTGTGCGCCCACACAAACACAGGCCAGCCATCACCGTATAGCACATGCTTTCCCTCCATGAATAGAAGGACCTTTGCTGTCCCGATTGAAAACCTGATTCTTCATTGAAAAGGAAGCCCTTGTCCTTACATTGCTCGGCCTGCTGCACTGATAGTGTACTAATGGCAGCATCAGTCCCCATCTGTTGTCCATCATTTGGATTCAGGGCAGGGCCCGTCCCAGCAGATACATCCGATTAGTCCCTCTCATCGATTGGTGCTGGCTCGTCATGACTTAGTCAACCCAAGGTGTCTCTTCTATGACATGCTGTCTCCCTGTGATTTAGTTTGCCAAC